>OZ038318.1:10755478-10794880 GCA_964035775.1 Osedax frankpressi
TTAGGTATAACGTAATTAGTAATTAACATATACTCACTAATAGAAATTAGTTATGATGTAATTAGTAATTAACGTATACTCACTAATATAAATTAGGTATAATGAAATTAGTAATTAACATATACTCACTAATACAAATTAGTTATAATGTAATTAGTAATTAACGTATAATCACTAATACAAATTAGTTATAATGTAATTAGTAATTAACGTATACTCAATAATAAAAATTAGTTATAATGTAATTAATGTATAATATCTATTACAATTTAGGTATAATGTAATTAGTAATTAACATATACTTATTAATACAAATTAGGTATAATATAATTAGTAATTAACGTATACTCAATAATACAAATTATATATAATGTAATTAGTAATTAACGTATAATATTTATTACAATTTAGGTATAATGTAGTTAGTAATTAACATATACTCACTAATACAAATTAGGTATAATGTAATTAGTAATTAACGTATCCTCACTAATACAAATTAGGTATAATATAATTGGTAATTAACCTATAATCACTAATACAAATTAGGTATAATGTAATTAGTAATAAACGTATACTCACTAATACAAATTAGGTATAATGTAATTAGTAATTAACGTATACTCACCAATACAAATTAGGTCATTAGTAATTAACATATAATCACTAATACAAATTAGGTTTAATGTAATTAGTAATTAACATATACTCACTAATACAAATTAGGTATAATGTAATTAGTAATTAACGTATACTCACAAATACAAATTAGGTATAATATAATTGGTAATTAACCTATAATTACTAATACAAATTAGGTATAATGTTTAATACAAATTAGGTATAATTAGTAATAAACGTATAGTCACTAATACAAATTAGGTATAATGTAATTAGTAATTAACGTATACTCACTAATACAAATTAGGTCATTAGTAATTAACATATAATCACTAATACAAATTAGGTTTAATGTAATTAGTAATAAACGTATACTCACTAATACAAATTAGGTATAATGTAATTAGTAAATAACGTACACTCACTAATACAAATTAGGTATAATATAATTAGTAATTAACGTATACTCACTAATACAAATGAGGTCATTAGTAATTAACATATAATCACTAATACAAATTAGGTTTAATGTAATTAGTAATTAACATATACTCACTAATACAAATTAGGTATAATGTAATTAGTAATTAACGTATACTCACTAATACAAATTAGGTATAACGTAATTAGTAATTAACATATACTCACTAATAGAAATTAGTTATGATGTAATTAGTAATTAACGTATACTCACTAATATAAATTAGGTATAATGAAATTAGTAATTAACATATACTCACTAATACAAATTAGGTATAATGTTTAATACAAATTAGGTATAATTAGTAATAAATGTATACGCACTAATACAAATAAGGTATAATGTAATTAGTAATTAACGTATACTCACTAATACAAATTAGGTCATTAGTAATTAACATATAATCACTAATACAAATTAGGTTTAATGTAATTAGTAATAAACGTATACTCACTAATACAAATTAGGTATAATGTAATTAGTAAATAACGTATACTCACTAATACAAATTAGGTATAATGTAATTAGTAATTAACGTATACTCACCAATACAAATTAGGTCATTAGTAATTAACATATAATCACTAATACAAATTAGGTTTAATGTAATTAGTAATTAACATATACTCACTAATACAAATTAGGTATAATGTAATTAGTAATTAACGTATACTCACAAATACAAATTAGGTATAATATAATTGGTAATTAACCTATAATTACTAATACAAATTAGGTATAATGTTTAATACAAATTAGGTATAATTAGTAATAAACGTATAGTCACTAATACAAATTAGGTATAATGTAATTAGTAATTAACGTATACTCACTAATACAAATTAGGTCATTAGTAATTAACATATAATCACTAATACAAATTAGGTTTAATGTAATTAGTAATAAACGTATACTCACTAATACAAATTAGGTATAATGTAATTAGTAAATAACGTATACTCACTAATACAAATTAGGTATAATATAATTAGTAATTAACGTATACTCACTAATACAAATTAGGTCATTAGTAATTAACATATAATCACTAATACAAATTATGTTTAATGTAATTAGTAATTAACATATACTCACTAATACAAATTAGGTATAATGTAATTAGTAATTAACGTATACTCACTAATACAAATTAGGTATAAAGTAATTAGTAATTAACGTATAATCACTAATACAAATTAGTTATAATGTAATTAGTAATTAACGTATACTCACTAATACAAATTAGGTATAATATAATTGGTAATTAACCTATAATTACTAATACAAATTAGGTATAATGTTTAATACAAATTAGGTATAATTAGTAATAAACGTATACTCACTAATACAAATTAGGTATAATGTAATTAGTAATTAACGTATACTCACTAATACAAATTAGGTCATTAGTAATTAACATATAATCACTAATACAAATTAGGTATAATGTAATTAGTAAATAACGTATACTCACTAATACAAATTAGGTATAATATAATTAGTAATTAACGTATACTCACTAATACAAATTAGGTATAATGTAATTAGTAATTAACGTATACTCACTAATACAAATTATGTATAATATAATTAGTAATTAACTCACTAATACAAATTAGGTATAATGTAATTAGTAATTAACGTATACTCACTAATACAAATTAGGTATAATTTTATGTTCAACATATTCAGAGTAACTGTGAAGTTTCCGACTATATTATGTATCTCTAATATATAGAAATATTACATGTGTGAGATAGAAAACAACGATATATAAATCATTTTTGAATTCACATTCAATTGATACACTATATATGATCTACTATAATCCTATAGGATTATAATATATTTAGTTGTGTATAAATCAACTAATTAATCTATATATGATATATAAGTATATATTGTATGCCGTACATTCTTCCCGTACAATGTACGGGGAGAATATTCCGGCAGTATCCAATATATCGGTTATATAGCAGTAGTATATTTATCAGTTATTAGAAAATTAATTGGATGATATTAAAAAAAATGAAGATATACGAACCTGAATCTTAAAGATTAATATTTAACGAATATTTAGATATAATAAATGTATTGCATTTTACACTCATTTATTTTTATTTTTATATTATCAGTTTAATAGATTTATTTGAAGTTGAAATAATAAAGTAATATTACATGATTGAATTATTTATTATGATTAAACTGATTTACTGAATTCATTGTATTTGATTTCCTATTTATAATTGAATAACTTATAATAAAGAAATTGTAAATTATCTGAATTTGTATAACACAATTTATTCACATATGTCACATAATTAATATATAAATAATGTATTTTAATTTAATTAATTAATTTATTTATTTTATAGAATATAATAATATAATATATCATTACTATATAAATATATTTATTTATGAGAATACTAACATCATTAATATTGAATTACTTTTAATATTAATTGCTTATAAAAAAGTTATAAATTATATTATAAATTATATTATAATAAATATATTACTAATTATACATTTATGTATTATTTTAAGCATGATATAAATATCTGTTATTTAATTTGTAATTATTATTAATTTTTATTTCTAAATAAGATTAATTATTACTATTTTAATAATCATATTAGATGGATACCATTTCCATTGACTATTTTATCCAGGGCATGTTTGATGTAGATATACCAACTTTGAAGCGATATTGTATTTTTTCACGTAATTATTCAATTCTCTCACTCCTGCATTCACATCTTTCAAAAGCAAACCGACGATTCGGCTCATCACATGAAACTCGGGGTTTTCGGAATTTTTTTGTCTTGTATATCGAGAATTTAAAAATTAGTTGAATTCATAATCTTGGCCTTACAATTTAACACCTCGGAATTTGGCCCTTAAATCAATTTCGAATTGAGTGCGTCTCATCAAATATGTAATGGACTTAAAAAAATGTATTTACAAATATAATAAAATTAACAAATATTAAAAAACCTACACAATTAATAATGTATACAATACAATAATGTATACAACATAATATTTAATAATGTATAAAACTAAGTATTATACCTTACTATATACCTTATTTATGGAGAAAAGACTTCAATTACGTACCTTATTACGTACAATTCAATTATGTAACTATAAGATAAATGGTATGACATACTAAGAAGTTTCTGGTACTGTGAATATTTTATGACGAGGATATCAATAATAATGATATTACATGCATGATTTACCGTACCTATTCTATTAATAAATCACATATAAAACAAATTAGAATGAATAAATAAAATCTATAGCTTATGTTGAAATTCAATACATTTTATTACACATTAGCTTTACAATTTTATATTTAACTTTAAAAATATACAATTAACATAATCTATATTATCTTACTAATGGCACGTCACTTACAATCCAGGTTGATGTACCTACCTAGTGACGCATTCTCGCTCGTTTTTATAAGAACTATTGTTCTGGTTAGCATATAGTATCTTCAGGGTTTCTATGATAGCATCTTCATTTCTAAGTATATCGTAACGTTCCATTGTATTCGCATAATCCATGTAGTACACGTAAAATGGCGTCTTTACTGCGTGCGTTACGAATGTTGAAACTCGCTTCGAAATCATTTATCGTATATTTTATAAATTTCATATTTTAATTTAATTTAATAACAACCCAATTGTTTTTCATTGTATACGTAAACCACTTCGAATTCTATATTGATGTAAAGCACATCTTTCATTTGTATTGTTACAAATATATCCATGTTCTCATTCCCTATTAGATATATTTTAAAAATTAATATTAAATTCTTACTATCTTCTATTCTAAAAATGGTAAAAATACCTATTATGTATATATATATTAGTAAAATAGAATTAGTATTACAATCGTTGATATATACCTAATATGTACTTTGGCCTAATATAACATATACTATATAATTAATACCAGTAGTTTCGACTTTATAGCAGCCTTTCTCATATTTCGATGTTAAGTATTTGAAACTGTCGATTTTCGCATGATATGAATGAATAGCGAGGTCCATATGTCTAGACTCGACTACATAGAATAAGTGCAGACGTATACATATAGCGATGTGAACATATGATATCCAGGGCATACAACGAAATGCTACGGTAAACATGATGAGCGGTGCTTCAGAATAATCGTATGTCCGCTTTATCTTGTAATTCAATGCGTAATGTATCTCATTATCGTGTTACACGATTATCTAATAATTGAATTTAATTAACATTGTTTTAAATTTAATATTTTATATAAATATTTTATATTATATATTTTTTTTATAATAAATTATAATAAAGATTTAAAATATAATTGATATATTTATATATATTATATTTTATATATATATATATATGTATATATATATATATATATATTAATTTGTATATATATGTGTATCCATCCATCCATCCATCCGTCAATTGAATTGAATTGAAAAGTTTATTTATACACAAAATAACAGATAGATATATTCTCATTTGTGTTTTAAAGAGAGTAATAAAAATATCATAAGTGAATTAAATGATAATATCAAATCAGTTAGAGGACTCTGATATTTGGGCAGATACGTATGTGATTGGAGTAGTTACAGGAGCATCAACGTAGATACAGAGGATAAGGTGAATATACCATGTAGAGCATAGTAGATGATTTTTCACGGCCTTAAATGTTATTATGAATGTTATTATGGAATTACATCTTTCTTAAAGGTAGAAGAAGGTTGTTCCATAAAAAAGGCGTTAAAACACTAAATCTTCTTTTACCATAGATATCAAGATTACATTTTTGATTTGATAGTAGCAAACTGTCACTAGATCTTAATCGGCGGGTATTTTCTTTTAGTTTAATAATATCATATATATAGCTCTGTGGTTTTGTGTAAGTTAAACATGGTATTCTATACTCTGAATAATTTATAATTTTAAGCCCTCCTAGTGATTTTAAACATTCGGTAATACTATTATGGTCTTTTCGTTTAAAACCATATATACTATAATTCACTATAATAGAATTAAAGTAGTTTAATTATGATATAATATAAGATTGAGAGATCATTTTAAAATGACATTAATTTTCTTATTTGTTTGACTAAAATAATAAAATGCGTATTATGCTTATCTGCAATGATATCCTGACATTTTGATATATGGTTTTAAACGAAAAGACCATAATATTATTATTAATAACAGTATTACCAAATGTTTAAAATCACTAAGTTGGCTTGAAATGAGAAATTATTCAGAGTATAGAATACCATGTTTAATTTATACTACGCAAAATAGCCGCGCTACCTATATGATATTATTAAACTAAAGTAAAATACCCGCCGATTACTACTACTACTACTACTACTACTACTACTACTACTACTACTACTACTACTACTACTACTACTACTACTACTACTACTACTACTACTACTACTACTACTACTACTACTACTACTACTACTACTACTACTACTACTACTACTACTACTACTACTACTACTACTACTACTACTACTACTACTACTCCTACTACTACTACTACTACTACTACTACTACTACTACTACTACTACTACTACTACTACTACTACTACTACTACTACTACTACTACTACTACTACTACTACTACTACTACTACTACTACTACTACTACTACTACTACTACTACTACTACTACTACTACTACTACTACTACTACTACTACTACTACTACTACTACTACTACTACTACTACTACTACTACTACTACTACTACTACTACTACTACTACTACTACTACTACTACTACTACTACTACTACTACTACTACTACTACTACTACTACTACTACTACTACTACTACTACTACTACTACTACTACTACTACTACTACTACTACTACTACTACTACTACTACTACTACTACTACTACTACCGCTACCGCTACCGCTACCACTACCGCTACTACTACCGCTACCACTACCGCTACTACTACCGCTACTACTACCGCTACTACTACCGCTACTACTACCGCTACTACTACCGCTACCACTACCGCTACTACTACCGCTACTAGTACCGCTACTACCGCTACTACCGCTACTTCTACTACTACTACTTCTACTACTACTTCTACTACTACTTTTACATCTACTACTTCTACTACCGCTACTTCTACTTCTACTTCTACTACTACTTCTACTTCTACTTCTACTACTACTACTACTAATACCGCTACCGCTACCGCTACTACTACTACTACTACTACTTCTACTTCTACTACTACTTTAATAAGGTATAATGTAATTAGTAATTAAGGTATAACCACTAATACAAATTAAGTATAATGTAATTAGTAATTAACGTATACTCACTAATACAAATTAGGTCATTAGTAATTAGTAATTAACGTATATTCACTATTACAAATTAGGTTTAATGTAATTAGTAATAAACGTATACTCACTAATACAAATTTGGTATAATGTAATTAGTAAATAACGTATACTCACTAATACAAATTAGGTATAATATAATTAGTAATTAACGTATACTCACTAATACAAATTAGGTATAATGTAATTAGTAATTAACGTATACTCACTAATACAAATTAGGTATAATGTAGTTAGTAATTAACATATACATACTAATACAAATTAGGTATAATGTAATATGTAATTAACCTATACTCACTAATACAAATTAGGTATAACGTAATTAGTAATTAACATATACTCACTAATAGAAATTAGTTATGATGTAATTAGTAATTAACGTATACTCACTAATATAAATTAGGTATAATGAAATTAGTAATTAACATATATTCACTAATACAAATTAGGTATAATGTAATTAGTAATTAACGTATACTCACTAATACAAATTAGATATAATGAAACTAGTAATTAACATATACTCACTAATACAAATTAGTTATAATGTAATTAGTAATTAACGTATAATCACTAATACAAATTAGTTATAATGTAATTAGTAATTAACGTATACTCAATAATAAAAATTAGTTATAATGTAATTAATGTATAATATCTATTACAATTTAGGTATAATGTAATTAGTAATTAACATATACTTATTAATACAAATTAGGTATAATATAATTAGTAATTAACGTATACTCAATAATACAAATTAGATATAATGTAATTAGTAATTAACGTATAATATTTATTACAATTTAGGTATAATGTAGTTAGTAATTAACATATACTCACTAATACAAATTAGGTATAATGTAATTAGTAATTAACGTATCCTCACTAATACAAATTAGGTATAATATAATTGGTAATTAACCTATAATCACTAATACAAATTAGGTATAATGTAATTAGTAATAAACGTATACTCACTAATACAAATTAGGTATAATGTAATTAGTAATTAACGTATACTCACCAATACAAATTAGGTCATTAGTAATTAACATATAATCACTAATACAAATTAGTTTTAATGTAATTAGTAATTAACATATACTCACTAATACAAATTAGGTATAATGTAATTAGTAATTAACGTATACTCACAAATACAAATTAGGTATAATATAATTGGTAATTAACCTATAATTACTAATACAAATTAGGTATAATGTTTAATACAAATTAGGTATAATTAGTAATAAACGTATAGTCACTAATACAAATTAGGTATAATGTAATTAGTAATTAACGTATACTCACTAATACAAATTAGGTCATTAGTAATTAACATATAATCACTAATACAAATTAGGTTTAATGTAATTAGTAATAAACGTATACTCACTAATACAAATTAGGTATAATGTAATTAGTAAATACGTATACTCACTAATACAAATTAGGTATAATATAATTAGTAATTAACGTATACTCACTAATACAAATTAGGTCATTAGTAATTAACATATAATCACTAATACAAATTAGGTTTAATGTAATTAGTAATTAACATATACTCACTAATACAAATTAGGTATAATGTAATTAGTAATTAACGTATACTCACTAATACAAATTAGGTATAACGTAATTAGTAATTAACATATACTCACTAATAGAAATTAGTTATGATGTAATTAGTAATTAACGTATACTCACTAATATAAATTAGGTATAATGAAATTAGTAATTAAAATATACTCACTAATACAAATTAGGTATAATGTTTAATACAAATTAGGTATAATTAGTAATAAACGTATACTCACTAATACAAATAAGGTATAATGTAATTAGTAATTAACGTATACTCACTAATACAAATTAGGTCATTAGTAATTAACATATAATCACTAATACAAATTAGGTTTAATGTAATTAGTAATAAACGTATACTCACTAATACAAATTAGGTATAATGTAATTAGTAAATAACGTATACTCACTAATACAAATTAGGTATAATGTAATTAGTAATTAACGTATACTCACCAATACAAATTAGGTCATTAGTAATTAACATATAATCACTAATACAAATTAGGTTTAATGTAATTAGTAATTAACATATACTCACTAATACAAATTAGGTATAATGTAATTAGTAATTAACGTATACTCACAAATACAAATTAGGTATAATATAATTGGTAATTAACCTATAATTACTAATACAAATTAGGTATAATGTTTAATACAAATTAGGTATAATTAGTAATAAACGTATAGTCACTAATACAAATTAGGTATAATGTAATTAGTAATTAACGTATACTCACTAATACAAATTAGGTCATTAGTAATTAACATAGAATCACTAATACAAATTAGGTTTAATGTAATTAGTAATAAACGTATACTCACTAATACAAATTAGGTATAATGTAATTAGTAAATAACGTATACTCACTAATACAAATTAGGTATAATATAATTAGTAATTAACGTATACTCACTAATACAAATTAGGTCATTAGTAATTAACATATAATCACTAATACAAATTAGGTTTAATGTAATTAGTAATTAACATATACTCACTAATACAAATTAGGTATAATGTAATTAGTAATTAACGTATACTCACTAATACAAATTAGGTATAACGTAATTAGTATTTAACATATACTCACTAATAGAAATTAGTTATGATGTAATTAGTAATTAACGTATACTCACTAATATAAATTAGGTATAATGAAATTAGTAATTAACATATACTCACTAATACAAATTAGGTATAATGTTTAATACAAATTAGGTATAATTAGTAATAAACGTATACTCACTAATACAAATTAGGTATAATGTAATTAGTAAATAACGTATACTCACTAATACAAATTAGGTATAATATAATTAGTAATTAACGTATACTCACTAATACAAATTAGGTATAATGTAATTAGTAATTAACGTATACTCACTAATACAAATTAGGTCATTAGTAATTAACATATAATCACTAATACAAATTAGGTATAATGTAATTAGTAAATAACGTATACTCACTAATACAAATTAGGTATAATGTAATTAGTAAATAACGTATACTCACCAATACAAATTAGGTATAATATAATTAGTAATTAACGTATACTCACTAATACAAATTAGGTATAATGTAATTAGTAATTAACGTATACTCACTAATATAAATTAGGTATAATTTTATGTTCAACATATTCAGAGTAACTGTGAAGTTTTTGACTATATTATGTATCTCTAATATATAGAAATATTACATGTGTGAGATAGAAAACAACGATATATAAATCATTTTTGAATTCACATTCAATTGATACACTATATATGATCTACTATAATCCTATAGGATTATAATATATTTAGTTGTGTATAAATCAACTAATTAATCTATATATGATATATAAGTATATATTGTATGCCGTACATTCTTCCCGTACAATGTACGGGGAGAATATTCCGGCAGTATCCAATATATCGGTTATATAGCAGTAGTATATTTATCAGTTATTAGAAAATTAATTGGATGATATTAAAAAAAATGAAGATATACGAACCTGAATCTTAAAGATTAATATTTAACGAATATTTAGATATAATAAATGTATTGCATTTTACACTCATTTATTTTCATTTTTATATTATCAGTTTAATAGATTTATTTGAAGTTGAAATAATAAAGTAATATTACATGATTGAATTATTTATTATGATTAAACTGATTTACTGAATTCATTGTATTTGATTTCCTATTTATAATTGAATAACTTATAATAAAGAAATTGTAAATTATCTGAATTTGCATAACACAATTTATTCACATATGTCACATAATTAATATATAAATAATGTATTTTAATTTAATTAATTAATTTATTTATTTTATAGAATATAATAATATAATATATCATTACTATATAAATATATTTATTTATGAGAATACTAACATCATTGAATTACTTTTAATATTAATTGCTTATAAAAAAGTTATAAATTATATTATAAATTATATTTTAATGTAACTAATTATACATTTATGTATTATTTTAAGCATGATATAAATATCTGTTATTTAATTTGTAATTATTATTAATTTTTATTTCTAAATAAGATTAATTATTACTATTTTAATAATCATATTAGATGGATACCATTTCCATTGACTATTTTATCCAGGGCATGTTTGATGTAGATATACCAACTTTGAAGCGATATTGTATTTTTTCACGTAAATATTCAATTCTCTCACTCCTGCATTCACATCTTTCAAAAGCAAACCGACGATTCGGCTCATCACATGAAACTCGGGGTTTTCGGAATTTTTTTGTCTTGTATATCGAGAATTTAAAAATTAGTTGAATTCATAATCTTGGCCTTAAAATTTAACACCTCGGAATTTGGCCCTTAAATCAATTTCGAATTGAGTGCGTCTCATCAAATATGTAATGGACTTAAAAAAATGTATTTACAAATAAAATAAAATTAACAAATATTAAAAAACCTACACAATTAATAATGTATACAATACAATAATGTATACAACATAATATTTAATAATGTATAAAACTAAGTATTATACCTTACTATATACCTTATTTATGGAGAAGACTTCAATTACGTACCTTATTACGTACAATTCAATTATGTAACTATAAGATAAATGGTATGACATACTAAGAAGTTTCTGGTACTGTGAATATTTTATGACGAGGATAACAATAATAATGATATTACATGCATGATTTACCGTACCTATTCTATTAATAAATCACATATAAAACAAATTAGAATGAATACATAAAATCTATAGCTTATGTTGAAATTCAATACATTTTATTACACATTAGCTTTACAATTTTATATTTAACTTTAAAAATATACAATTAACATAATCTATATTATCTTACTAATGGCACGTCACTTACAATCCAGGTTGATGTACCTACCTAGTGACGCATTCTCGCTCGTTTTTATAAGAACTATTGTTCTGGTTAGCATATAGTATCTTCAGGGTTTCTATGATAGCATCTTCATTTCTAAGTATATCGTAACGTAAATTAATATTAAATTCTTACTATCTTCTATTCTAAAAATGGATCATTAACCTATTATGTATATATATATTAGTAAAATAGAATTAGTATTACAATCGTTGATATATACCTAATATGTACTTTGGCCTAATATAACATATACTATATAATTAATACCAGTAGTTTCGACTTTATAGCAGCCTTTCTCATATTTCGATGTTAAGTATTTGAAACTGTCGATTTTCGCATGATATGAATGAATAGCGAGGTCCATAGGTCTAGACTCGACTACATAGAATAAGTGCAGACGTATACATATAGCGATGTGAACATATGATATCCAGGGCATACAACGAAATGCTACGGTAAACATGAAGAGCGGGGCTTCAGAATAATCGTATGTCCGCTTTATCTTGTAATTCAATGCGTAATGTATCTCATTATCGTGTTACACGATTATCTAATAATTGAATTTAATTAACATTGTTTTAAATTTAATATTTTATATAAATATTTTATATTATATATTTTTTTTATAATAAATTATAATAAAGATTTAAAATATAATTGATATATTTATATATATTATATTTTATATATATATATATATATATGTATATATATATATATATATGTATATATATATATATATATATGTATATATATATATATATTAATTTGTATATATCTGTGTATCCATCCATCCATCCATCCGTCAATTGAATTGAATTGAAAAGTGTATTTATACACAAAATAACAGATAGATATATTCTCATTTGTGTTTTAAAGAGAGTAATAAAAATATCATAAGTGAATTAAATGATAATATCAAATCAGTTAGAGGACTCTGATATTTGGGCAGATACGTATGTGATTGGAGTAGTTACAGGAGCATCAACGTAGATACAGAGGATAAGGTGAATATATCATGTAGAGCATAGTAGATGATTTTTCACGGCCTTAAATGTTATTATGGAATTACATCTTTCTTAAAGGTAGAAGAAGGTTGTTCCATAAAAAAGGCGTTAAAACACTAAATCTTCTTTTACCATAGATATCAAGATTACATTTTTGATTTGATAGTAGCAAACTGTCACTAGATCTTAATCGGCGGGTATTTTCTTTTAGTTTAATAATATCATATATATAGCTCTTTTGTTTTGTGTAAGTTAAACATGGTATTCTATACTCTGAATAATTTATAATTTTAAGCCATCCTAGTGATTTTAAACATTCGGTAATACTATTATGGTCTTTTCGTTTAAAACCATATATACTATAATTCACTATAATAGAATTAAAGTAGTTTAATTATGATATAATATAAGATAGAGATATCATTTTAAAATGACATTAATTTTCTTATTTGTTTGACTAAAATAATAAAATGCGTATTATGCTTATCTGCAATGATATCCTGACATTTTGATATATGGTTTTAAACGAAAAGACCATAATATTATTATTAATAACAGTATTACCAAATGTTTAAAATCACTGTTGGCTTGAAATGAGAAATTATTCAGAGTATAGAATACCATGTTTAATTTATACTGCTCTAAATAGCCGCGCTACCTATATGATATTATTAAACTAAAGTAAAATACACGCCGATTACTACTACTACTACTACTACTACTACTACTACTACTACTACTACTACTACTACTACTACTACTACTACTACTACTACTACTACTACTACTACTACTACTACTACTACTACTACTACTACTACTACTACTACTACTACTACTACTACTACTACTACTACTACTACTACTACTACTACTACTACTACTACTACTACTACTACTACTACTACTACTACTACTACTACTACTACTACTACTACTACTACTACTACTACTACTACTACTACTACTACTACTACTACTACTACTACTACTACTACTACTACTACTACTACTACTACTACTACTACTACGACTACTTCCTGTTTACATTTTAATTGAAACCGTTTTTTTAGTATTCTTTATTTATCCGTGAATTTCTCCTTCATTATTAGTATATTTCATATCATTTACACACCATTATTAACATCAATATTTTATTATTGTAACTATCCATTTATTATTCATATCAACTTATCATTTAATAATGATTTTCAATTTTATAAAAATTTGTAGAAATATTATTTAAATAACTATTAATTTTTCAAATGTTAATATTATTCCATTTATTTATATATTACACCCTTCATTAATTGATATTTTAACTATTTCTTTGATTAACTGAATATTTTTAACATATCACCAACAATTCTTATTTAAACCCTATAATTAATATTATAATTATATTTATTTCATTTTTATGTTTGTTTATATTATTTATTAAATTATATTTCTTACAATACAAAGACTATTAATATTTAAAATTTTCAAAATTTTATAGTTTTTTCTTTACATCTATAGATATCCTCATTCTACATTAATTATATATTATATCTACTGTTATCTTATTTAAACTATTAGTCGGCAATACTTGAAGTATAGATTTTTGCACCCTCCAGAAACACTTTATATACCCACTTCACAATCATGTCCTGCAATCACTGTAATGCTAATTTCACATCTGACTGCAATTATGTAACCTGTTTATGTAATTGCAAGATTCATTATCAATGTTTACATCCTTTCAATAGCCTCCCATATCAATGGATATCTAGTAATCCTGTCAAAAAACATGTCATATCTATACTAACATCTTCATCATTTCAATATATTTGCACAAAATGCTCAACCTCGAATCTCTCCTCTTCACAACACTCATCCCAGACACCAATACCCCCAACTGATGCAAACAATATAGCACATCCTGACTCACCATACTCTACAACTCACACAGAATTTCATGACATTGAAAAACTTATAAATAATATATCCTCCAGACTTGACAAACAAGACTCACTTCTTACTAAAATCGACAAGCTACTAAATTCTCATACCTACAATTACAATGACCATCCAAACAATAATTTACACCAATCATTTCTTAAATCAACCTGTAAACTGCCACCACACTCCTCAAATACACCACCATCTCATAAGCCTGCCTCTAACCGTAGACATACACTCTCTCCCCGAACAATGTTATACCCAATTCCATCCCAACAACACCACCACCCACCAATATCTAGCAATATGCCCAGCCCTCGTCCTCTGCCTCCTCAAATGACACAATTCGCACCCCACACACTTCACCACTCCCCCACCCGTCCACCCAACCATCATCACCTTCCTAGAATATCCACCTCAAGATCAGAACATCAAAACAATACCTTAATTATTGAACACGTAAAGCCCTGCCAATTAAACTATAACTTCATTACATCTATCTTAAAATCTACTAACATTCCTCCAAAATACATTCTCTCTCACACATTCTACAAAAAAACGATAAGCATTACCTTACCAACATCCTGCACATCTTTTCTACTATCACAGAGACGCGTCATCAAATCCAATCCAACTTTCAGTCATCTATTTATCCGAACTGATCGTTCTCACAACATGAGAATGCGGGGTAGCATTATTTACCATGCTATAAAGCAGGGTCTCGCACCCCGTAATGTGAAATGCACCTTCAACGATAATACTGACAAGTTTGAACTGAGGCATGTCCTAAACTCCAGAATTGATTGGATCAACAATGATCTGCTTATATCTGACTCAGAATTTAACAAATGGTCAGCATCATATGAGAATTTCAAATTATCCACAAAAGCAGCCCCACCATCACCTAACTCAAGCAACTCCACCCCAACTGTCAATATCGTTTCCCCTCCAACAAATAGTATGCCTCCGATTACAACTCCAAACCCACAATGACATCGAATCGACTTACCTTTCTCCTGGCCCTCCCATATACCATTGAACAATCATCTACAATCATCCCCACCACATACCACTGTATCACCACCTCCCCCTTCATCACTGCAGAACAAATCAATCCCTCTCCCTATCAATAGCTCAGTATCCCCTACGGCATATAGCCCTACACACACACCACAAACCACACCTTCTAAAATCCACTTACAACCTGATACCTCACTCCATAATAGATTACTGAAATTAGCAACTCTAAACGTACAATCTGTAAGAAACAAAACCGATATTATAATCGATCTTATGAACGACCTCGATATAGACATATTATGCATTACAGAAACCTGGTTATCAGATAACGATATACCAATAATATCCAGTCTTAATACGAAATCATTAAGATTTACCCATCTTCCCCGACCCGGACCAAATTACGGCGGTGGAATCGGTGTCCTATACAGAAATAA
This sequence comes from Osedax frankpressi, assembly GCA_964035775.1. NCBI lineage: Eukaryota > Metazoa > Annelida > Polychaeta > Sabellida > Siboglinidae > Osedax > Osedax frankpressi. The sequence continues at coordinate 10,772,383 of OZ038318.1, forward strand.
TATAAAATTAATACACAGTAGTGATCTACACCTTGACCACTCAGAAGCATTTAAATGTACATTCCACCCAGTAAACTCCCTCCCTTTTACACTTATAACAATATATAGACCTCCACACAATTCAACCTCATCTTTCATCGACGAAATTGACAACATTATGTCATCTCTAACCAATCAATCGATACTCCTAGGTGACTTTAATATCCCATTATCCTCCTCCTCTCTATACTCAAAACGATTTCTACATGCGATTGACTCTAATAACTGTTCCCAATATGTGAATTCACCTACTCACACATCCGGAAATATCCTTGACCTAATAATAGCACTCAACACACCTAACATTATACTAAATACATCCGTTATATCTTTAGTTACTGATCATCTTATCATAACATTTAACCTACAGTTCCCCAGATCCAAACGACTTACTAAAACTATTCAATTCAGAAAAACAAAAAATATTACCATTACTGACTTCACCAATGACTTGATGTCCCACCTATCAACCTTTGCCGACTATCCAGACATAAACTCCCTTGACTCCTCACTACTAAAAACACTAAATAGACTAGCTCCAACCTTGACAAAAACAATTACCCCTCGACTTAACACTAAATGGTTCAACCGTAATCTATCGCTTACTAAACGTCAGCTTCGATATACAGAAAAAAAATGGAGAAAGCATAAAAGCGAAGAAAACCTCACTAGTTTCAAACAACTCTCTAGTAAATATAGACAACTGATTAAGAAGGCGAAACGTGAATACTACACCGATACTATAACAGCCGCCGGTAACAATGCTAAAAAACTATATCAAATATCGAATTCTCTACTCGGACGCACTACTCCCCGCATACTTCCCGATTGTCCGGCATCCACAAACTCAGCCAACTTCGACAACTACTTCAACAACAAAATAATTAATATAATAAACTCGCTTCCTAGTCCAACATTGCCATCCCTGTTAACTCCATCATATTCACTTGACTCCTTCAAAACCCCCTCCATAGCATCCATCAATAATCTCCTCCTCTCAGTAAAATCAGTATGCATGCTAGATCCGATACCTTTAATACTCCTAAACAAACTAACTACACTACTCTCTCCATTATACAAACAAATAATCGACCTCTCCCTCATCTCTGGCAAAGTTCCCGCTCATATGAAAAATGCACATGTCACTCCTATACTAAAAAAAAATAACCCACATGATAAATCTGATCTCTCCAACTACCGTCCAATTTCCAATCTATCATATATATCCAAAACTCTTGAAAGAATTGTATCTTCCCAACTACACGACTATCTCGACAACAATAACATACTGAACCAATTCCAAAGTGCCTACACGACTTACAAGAGTACTGAAACCGCACTAACACATGTACTAAATAATATACTACTCCATCCAACAAAACACTGCTCCATTATTATTTTCCTCGACCTCTCCGCTGCTTTCGACACCATAGACCACAGCTTGCTAATCCGTCGGCTGCAGTGTATCGGAATTACAGGCACTGCACTAGATTGGTTTACATCCTACCTTGAAAGTCGCACATACTCAGTATGCATCGACTCATATAAAACTAAACCACGCATAATCTCTCACGGAGTTCCTCAGGGCTCTGTTCTCGCTCCAATACTGTTTAACATATACCTAGCACCTCTACTTGACATATTCGACAGATACCCAGAAATACATTTCCACACATATGCTGATGACATTCAAATATACTGCAGCTTACCAGATCCCTCTACTAACATATCTATACTGAACAACTGCTTAGACGAAATTAGTGGTTGGCTTGCCTCCAACTCTCTTTCCCTAAATACTAACAAAACAACTGTACTACTAATTAAATCCCCTACAACTTCCACAAATATACCTTCAATTCGGATCAATAACCAAATAATTAAATACTCTTCCACCGCTCAAAACCTTGGTATAATTTTCGATCAAAAATTATCTTTCTCTCAATACACAACTTCCTTATCAAAATCCATTAATCGAACACTCCACACTATCCGTCTAATTAGACCCTCCATCACCACTAAGCTCGCCCAACTGATTGTTACATCCCTAATACTGCCTAGAATCGACTACTGCAACTCTACACTACACAGACTTCCCCGAAATTCTATAATTCCGTTCACCAAACTACTATATTCCGCCGCACGCATAGTTTACCGCATCCCTAAATACTCCAGAACTCATATAACTCCATATCTTAAAATACTACACTGGCTACCCATCACACAGCGAATCCAATACAAAATTATACTTCTCACTCATCTAGCTACACATCACAATAAACCAGACTACTTGACTGACCTACTGACTGACTACAATCCCTCCAGATCCCAACGTACTGAAAACCAATATAAATTACACACACACAACTGCACAAACCTCACAATAAAACAACAATCTGCCTTCTCTATTGCTGCTCCCAAACTATGGAATAGCCTACCAACTTCGCTCAGATCCTTATCGTCCACTCCTTCCTTTAAACGAAAATTAAAAACTTATTTATTCTCCATCGCCTATCAATAACTAAAAATCACGGCCGAAAACTCCACATTGAAGTTGATGGAAGTGAATAAACCCAATTGGTTACAAGGTTACAAGGTTACTACTACTACTACTACTACTACTACTACTACTACTACTACTACTACTACTACTACTACTACTACTACTACTACTACTACTACTACTACTACTACTACTACTACTACTACTACTACTACTACTACTACTACTACTACTACTACTACTACTACTACTACTACTACTACTACTACTACTACTACTACTACTACTACTACTACTACTACTACTACTACTACTACTACTACTACTACTACTACTACTACTACTACTACTACTACTACTACTACTACTACTACTACTACTACTACTACTACTACTACTACTACTACTACTACTACTACTACTACTACTACTACTACTACTACTACTACTACTACTACTACTACTACTACTACTACTACTACTACTACTACTACTACTACTACTACTACTACTACTACTACTACTACTACTACTACTACTACTACTACTACTACTACTACTACTACTACTACTACTACTACTACTACTACTACTACTACTACTACTACTACTACTACTACTACTACTACTACTACTACTACTACTACTACTACTACTACTACTACTACTACTACTACTACTACTACTACTACTACTACTACTACTACTACTACTACTACTACTACTACTACTACTACTACTACTACTACTACTACTACTACTACTACTACTACTACTACTACTACTACTACTACTACTACTACTACTACTACTACTACTACTACTACTACTACTACTACTACTACTACTACTACTACTACTACTACTACTACTACTACTACTACTACTACTACTACTACTACTACTACTACTACTACTACTACTACTACTACTACTACTACTACTACTACTACTACTACTACTACTACTACTACTACTACTACTACTACTACTACTACTACTACTACTACTACTACTACTACTACTACTACTACTACTACTACTACTACTACTACTACTACTACTACTACTACTACTACTACTACTACTACTACTACTACTACTACTACTACTACTACTACTACTACTACTACTACTACTACTACTACTACTACTACTACTACTACTACTACTACTACTACTACTACTACTACTACTACTACTACTACTACTACTACTACTACTACTACTACTACTACTACTACTACTACTACTACTACTACTACTACTACTACTACTACTACTACTACTACTACTACTACTACTACTACTACTACTACTACTACTACTACTACTACTACTACTACTACTACTACTACTACTACTACTACTACTACTACTACTACTACTACTACTACTACTACTACTACTACTACTACTACTACTACTATTACCGCTACCGCTACCGCTACCGCTACCGCTACCGCTACCGCTACCGCTACCGCTACCGCTACCGCTACCGCTACCGCTACCGCTACTACTACCGCTACTACTACCGCTACTACTACCGCTACTACTACCGCTACTACTATCGCTACTACTACCGCTACTACTACCGCTACCACTACCGCTACTACTACCGCTACTACTACCGCTACTACTACCGCTACCACTACCGCTACCACTACCGCTACCACTACCGCTACCACTACCGCTACCACTACCGCTACTACTACCGCTACTACTACCGCTACTACTACCGCTACTACTACCGCTACTACTACCGCTACTACTACCGCTACTACCGCTACTACCGCTACTTCTACTACTACTACTTCTACTACTACTTCTACTACTACTTTTACATCTACTACTTCTACTACCGCTACTTCTACTTCTACTTCTACTACTACTTCTACTTCTACTTCTACTTCTACTACTACTACTACTACTACTACTACTACTACTACTACTACTACTACTACTACTACTACTACTACTACTACTACTACTTCTACTTCTACTACTACTTTAATAAGGTATAATGTAATTAGTAATTAAGGTATAACCACTAATACAAATTAAGTATAATGTAATTAGTAATTAACGTATACTCACTAATACAAATTAGGTCATTAGTAATTAGTAATTAACGTATATTCACTATTACAAATTAGGTTTAATGTAATTAGTAATAAACGTATACTCACTAATACAAATTTGGTATAATGTAATTAGTAAATAACGTATACTCACTAATACAAATTAGGTATAATATAATTAGTAATTAACGTATACTCACTAATACAAATTAGGTATAATGTAATTAGTAATTAACGTATACTCACTAATACAAATTAGGTATAATGTAATTAGTAAATAACGTATACTCACTAATACAAATTAGGTATAATATAATTAGTAATAAACGTATAGTCACTAATACAAATTAGGTATAATGTAATTAGTAATTAACGTATACTCACTAATACAAATTAGGTCATTAGTAATTAACATATAATCACTAATACAAATTAGGTTTAATGTAATTAGTAATAAACGTATACTCACTAATACAAATTAGGTATAATGTAATTAGTAAATAACGTATACTCACTAATACAAATTAGGTATAATATAATTAGTAATTAACGTATACTCACTAATACAAATTAGGTCATTAGTAATTAACATATAATCACTAATACAAATTAGGTTTAATGTAATTAGTAATTAACATATACTCACTAATACAAATTAGGTATAATGTAATTAGTAATTAACGTATACTCACTAATACAAATTAGGTATAACGTAATTAGTAATTAACATATACTCACTAATAGAAATTAGTTATGATGTAATTAGTAATTAACGTATACTCACTAATATAAATTAGGTATAATGAAATTAGTAATTAACATATACTCACTAATACAAATTAGGTATAATGTTTAATACAAATTAGGTATAATTAGTAATAAACGTATACTCACTAATACAAATAAGGTATAATGTAATTAGTAATTAACGTATACTCACTAATACAAATTAGGTCATTAGTAATTAACATATAATCACTAATACAAATTAGGTTTAATGTAATTAGTAATAAACGTATACTCACTAATACAAATTAGGTATAATGTAATTAGTAAATAACGTATACTCACTAATACAAATTAGGTATAATATAATTAGTAATTAACGTATACTCACTAATACAAATTAGGTATAATGTAATTAGTAATTAACGTATACTCACTAATACAAATTAGGTCATTAGTAATTAACATATAATCACTAATACAAATTAGGTATAATGTAATTAGTAAATAACGTATACTCACTAATACAAATTAGGTATAATGTAATTAGTAAATAACGTATACTCACCAATACAAATTAGGTATAATATAATTAGTAATTAACGTATACTCACTAATACAAATTAGGTATAATGTAATTAGTAATTAACGTATACTCACTAATATAAATTAGGTATAATTTTATGTTCAACATATTCAGAGTAACTGTGAAGTTTCCGACTATATTATGTATCTCTAATATATAGAAATATTACATGTGTGAGATAGAAAACAACGATATATAAATCATTTTTGAATTCACATTCAATTGATACACTATATATGATCTACTATAATCCTATAGGATTATAATATATTTAGTTGTGTATAAATCAACTAATTAATCTATATATGATATATAAGTATATATTGTATGCCGTACATTCTTCCCGTACAATGTACGGGGAGAATATTCCGGCAGTATCCAATATATCGGTTATATAGCAGTAGTATATTTATCAGTTATTAGAAAATTAATTGGATGATATTAAAAAAAATGAAGATATACGAACCTGAATCTTAAAGATTAATATTTAACGAATATTTAGATATAATAAATGTATTGCATTTTACACTCATTTATTTTCATTTTTATATTATCAGTTTAATAGATTTATTTGAAGTTGAAATAATAAAGTAATATTACATGATTGAATTATTTATTATGATTAAACTGATTTACTGAATTCATTGTATTTGATTTCCTATTTATAATTGAATAACTTATAATAAAGAAATTGTAAATTATCTGAATTTGTATAACACAATTTATTCACATATGTCACATAATTAATATATAAATAATGTATTTTAATTTAATTAATTAATTTATTTATTTTATAGAATATAATAATATAATATATCATTACTATATAAATATATTTATTTATGAGAATACTAACATCATTAATATTGAATTACTTTTAATATTAATTGCTTATAAAAAAGTTATAAATTATATTATAAATTATATTATAATAAATATATTACTAATTATACATTTATGTATTATTTTAAGCATGATATAAATATCTGTTATTTAATTTGTAATTATTATTAATTTTTATTTCTAAATAAGATTAATTATTACTATTTTAATAATCATATTAGATGGATACCATTTCCATTGACTATTTTATCCAGGGCATGTTTGATGTAGATATACCAACTTTGAAGCGATATTGTATTTTTTCACGTAAATATTCAATTCTCTCACTCCTGCATTCACATCTTTCAAAAGCAAACCGACGATTCGGCTCATCACATGAAACTCGGGGTTTTCGGAATTTTTTTGTCTTGTATATCGAGAATTTAAAAATTAGTTGAATTCATAATCTTGGCCTTAAAATTTAACACCTCGGAATTTGGCCCTTAAATCAATTTCGAATTGAGTGCGTCTCATCAAATATGTAATGGACTTAAAAAAATGTATTTACAAATATAATAAAATTAACAAATATTAAAAAACCTACACAATTAATAATGTATACAATACAATAATGTATACAACATAATATTTAATAATGTATAAAACTAAGTATTATACCTTACTATATACCTTATTTATGGAGAAAAGACTTCAATTACGTACCTTATTACGTACAATTCAATTATGTAACTATAAGATAAATGGTATGACATACTAAGAAGTTTCTGGTACTGTGAATATTTTATGACGAGGATAACAATAATAATGATATTACATGCATGATTTACCGTACCTATTCTATTAATAAATCACATATAAAACAAATTAGAATGAATAAATAAAATCTATAGCTTATGTTGAAATTCAATACATTTTATTACACATTAGCTTTACAATTTTATATTTAACTTTAAAAATATACAATTAACATAATCTATATTATCTTACTAATGGCACGTCACTTACAATCCAGGTTGATGTACCTACCTAGTGACGCATTCTCGCTCGTTTTTATAAGAACTATTGTTCTGGTTAGCATGTAGTATCTTCAGGGTTTCTATGATAGCATCTTCATTTCTAAGTATATCGTAACGTTCCATTGTATTCGCATAATCCATGTAGTACACGTAAAATGGCGTCTTTACTGCGTGCGTTACGAATGTTGAAACTCGCTTCGAAATCATTTATCGTATATTTTATAAATTTCATATTTTAATTTAATTTAATAACAACCCAATTGTTTTTCATTGTATACGTAAACCACTTCGAATTCTATATTGATGTAAAGCACATCTTTCATTTGTATTGTTACAAATATATCCATGTTCTCATTCCCTTTAGATATTGCGTTAATGTAATATATATTTTAAAAATTAATATTAAATTCTTACTATCTTCTATTCTAAAAATGGATCATTAACCTATTATGTATATATATATTAGTAAAATAGAATTAGTATTACAATCGTTGATATATACCTAATATGTACTTTGGCCTAATATAACATATACTATATAATTAATACCAGTAGTTTCGACTTTATAGCAGCCTTTCTCATATTTCGATGTTAAGTATTTGAAACTGTCGATTTTCGCATGATACGAATGAATAGCGAGGTCCATAGGTCTAGACTCGACTACATAGAATAAGTGCAGACGTATACATATAGCGATGTGAACATATGATATCCAGGGCATACAACGAAATGCTACGGTAAACATGAAGAGAGGTGCTTCAGAATAATCGTATGTCCGCTTTATCTTGTAATTCAATGCGTAATGTATCTCATTATCGTGTTACACGATTATCTAATAATTGAATTTAATTAACATTGTTTTAAATTTAATATTTTATATAAATATTTTATATTATATATTTTTTTTATAATAAATTATAATAAAGATTTAAAATATAATTGATATATTTATATATATTATATTTTATATATATATATATATATATATATATTAATTTGTATATATCTGTGTATCCATCCATCCATCCATCCGTCAATTGAATTGAATTGAAAAGTTTATTTATACACAAAATAACAGATAGATATATTCTCATTTGTGTTTTAAAGAGAGTAATAAAAATATCATAAGTGAATTAAATGATAATATCAAATCAGTTAGAGGACTCTGATATTTGGGCAGATACGTATGTGATTGGAGTAGTTACAGGAGCATCAACGTAGATACAGAGGATAAGGTGAATATATCATGTAGAGCATAGTAGATGATTTTTCACGGCCTTAAATGTTATTATGGAATTACATCTTTCTTAAAGGTAGAAGAAGGTTGTTCCATAAAAAAGGCGTTAAAACACTAAATCTTCTTTTACCATAGATATCAAGATTACATTTTTGATTTGATAGTAGCAAACTGTCACTAGATCTTAATCGGCGGGTATTTTCTTTTAGTTTAATAATATCATATATATAGCTCTGTGGTTTTGAATTGAATTTTTGAATTGAAAAGTTTATTTATCCACAAAATAACAAAATAGATATGTTCTCATTTGTGTTTTAAAGAGAATACAATAATATTAATAATATTAAATGATAAAATAAAATCAGATAGAATCAGATAGAGAACTCTGACATTCGGGCAGAGTCATAGAACATCCGCAAAAGATCAATCCAAGATCTCATGTTGAGCATAGTAGATGATTTTTAACGGCCTTCTTAAATGTTTTGATGGAATTGCATCTTCGCAAATGTAGAGGAAGGTTGTTCCATAAAGCTGGCGCTGAAACACTAAATCTTCTTTTACCATAGGTATCAAGATTAAATTTTTGATTTGATAATAGCAGACTGTTACTAGATCTTAATCGGCGGGTATTTTCCTTTAGTTTAATAATATCATAAAGGTAGCGCGGCTGTTTAGCGTTTAGGGCAGTATATGTTAAACATAGTATTCTATACGCTGAATAATTTCTCATTTCAAGCCATCCTAGTGATGTTAAACATTCGGTAATACTATTATGGTCTTTTCGCTTAAAAACATATATCATTCTTACTATAATTCTTAATATACGATCTAAGTAATTTATTCTAGATTTAGTTATACCATAATATATAGAATTACAATAGTTTAAATGCGATATAATATAAGACTGAGAGATCATTTTTAAATTATGAAATGACAATAATTTTCTTATTTTTTTGACCTTACTAAAATAATAAAATGCTTTTTTAGCAGTAAATCGTAAGTGGTTATCTAAAAGCATATGTTCGTCTATAATGACACCCAGACATTTTACGGTCTTAGAAGGTTCAACAATTAAATTATCAATTAAATATATAGGAAATTTATTTTGTGTTAATTTTTTTGAAATGTTAATCAGTTGTGTCTTGTCGATATGAGTAGTAAATTGTTATTGATTAGCCAGTTGCGTATATTATTAGTGCAATTAATGAGAGATGAGTTATCATTGTTTTCCAGTGGTAGAGTCTGGTAAATTATAATATCGTCGGCAAATATGTTGAATTTAATTTGGGGAAATTTAGAAATTAATAGAGATAATGGACGTAAATAAATTAAAAATAATAATGGTCCAAGTACGGAACCTTGTGGAACTCCATATTTTAGTTGGAATTCGTCTGATTGTATATCATTTATTAATGTTCGATACGTTCTATTTGTAATATAAGATTTCAGTAAGTCTAGTGCCTTATCAGCTATACCTATTTTTTGTGTAAGTTAAACATGGTATTCTATACTCTGAATAATTTTAAGCCCTCCTAGTGATTTTAAACATTCGGTAATACTATTATGGTCTTTTCGTTTAAAACCATATATACTATAATTCACTATAATAGAATTAAAGTAGTTTAATTATGATATAATATAAGATTGAGAGATCATTTTAAAATGACATTAATTTTCTTATTTGTTTGACTAAAATAATAAAATGCGTATTATGCTTATCTGCAATGATATCCTGATATTTTGATATATGGTTTTAAACGAAAAGACCATAATATTATTATTAATAACAGTATTACCAAATGTTTAAAATCACTAAGTTGGCTTGAAATGAGAAATTATTCAGAGTATAGAATACCATGTTTAATTTATACTACGCAAAATAGCCGCGCTACCTATATGATATTATTAAACTAAAGTAAAATACCCGCCGATTACTACTACTACTAATACTACTACTACTACTACTACTACTACTACTACTACTACTACTACTACTACTACTACTACTACTACTACTACTACTACTACTACTACTACTACTACTACTACTACTACTACTACTACTACTACTACTACTACTACTACTACTACTACTACTACTACTACTACTACTACTACTACTACTACTACTACTACTACTACTACTACTACTACTACTACTACTACTACTACTACTACTACTACTACTACTACTACTACTACTACTACTACTACTACTACTACTACTACTACTACTACTACTACTACTACTACTACTACTACTACTACTACTTCTACTTCTACTACTACTTTAATAAGGTATAATGTAATTAGTAATAAACGTATACTCACTAATACAAATTAGGTATAATGTAATTAGTAATTAACGTATACTCACTAATACAAATTAGGTCATTAGTAATTAAGGTATAACCACTAATACAAATTAAGTATAATGTAATTAGTAATTAACGTATACTCACTAATACAAATTAGGTATAATATAATTAGTAATTAACGTATACTCACTAATACAAATTAGGTATAATGTAATTAGTAATTAACGTATACTTACTAATACAAATTAGGTATAATGTAGTTAGTAATTAACATATACATACTAATACAAATTAGGTATAATGTAATATGTAATTAACCTATACTCACTAATACAAATTAGGTATAACGTAATTAGTAATTAACATATACTCACTAATAGAAATTAGTTATGATGTAATTAGTAATTAACGTATACTCACTAATATAAATTAGGTATAATGAAATTAGTAATTAACATATACTCACTAATACAAATTAGGTATAATGTAATTAGTAATTAACGTATACTCACTAATACAAATTAGATATAATGAAACTAGTAATTAACATATACTCACTAATACAAATTAGTTATAATGTAATTAGTAATTAACGTATAATCACTAATACAAATTAGTTATAATGTAATTAGTAATTAACGTATACTCAATAATACAAATTAGTTATAATGTAATTAATGTATAATATCTATTACAATTTAGGTATAATGTAATTAGTAATTAACATATACTTATTAATACAAATTAGGTATAATATAATTAGTAATTAACGTATACTCAATAATACAAATTAGATATAATGTAATTAGTAATTAACGTATACTCACTAATATAAATTAGATATAATGTAATTAGTAATTACCATATACTCACTAATATAAATTAGGTATAATGTAATTAGTAATTAACATATACTCACTAATACAAATTAGGTATAATGTAATTAGTAATTAACTTATACTCAATAATACAAATTAGTTATAATGTAATTAGTAATTAACGTATAATATTTATTACAATTTAGGTATAATGTAGTTAGTAATTAACATATACTCACTAATACAAATTAGGTATAATGTAATTAGTAATTAACGTATCCTCACTAATACAAATTAGGTATAATGTAATTAGTAATTAACGTATAATCACTAATACAAATTAGTTATAATGTAATTAGTAATTAACGTATACTCACTAATACAAATTAGGTATAATATAATTGGTAATTAACCTATAATCACTAATACAAATTAGGTATAATGTAATTAGTAATAAACGTATACTCACTAATACAAATATAATGTAATTAGTAATTAACGTATACTCACCAATACAAATTAGGTCATTAGTAATTAACATATAATCACTAATACAAATTAGGTTTAATGTAATTAGTAATTAACATATACTCACTAATACAAATTAGGTATAATGTAATTAGTAATTAACGTATACTCACAAATACAAATTAGGTATAATATAATTGGTAATTAACCTATAATTACTAATACAAATTAGGTATAATGTTTAATACAAATTAGGTATAATTAGTAATAAACGTATAGTCACTAATACAAATTAGGTATAATGTAATTAGTAATTAACGTATACTCACTAATACAAATTAGATATAATGAAACTAGTAATTAACATATACTCACTAATACAAATTAGTTATAATGTAATTAGTAATTAACGTATAATCACTAATACAAATTAGTTATAATGTAATTAGTAATTAACGTATACTCAATAATACAAATTAGTTATAATGTAATTAATGTATAATATCTATTACAATTTAGGTATAATGTAATTAGTAATTAACATATACTTATTAATACAAATTAGGTATAATATAATTAGTAATTAACGTATACTCAATAATACAAATTAGATATAATGTAATTAGTAATTAACGTATACTCACTAATATAAATTAGATATAATGTAATTAGTAATTACCATATACTCACTAATATAAATTAGGTATAATGTAATTAGTAATTAACATATACTCACTAATACAAATTAGGTATAATGTAATTAGTAATTAACTTATACTCAATAATACAAATTAGTTATAATGTAATTAGTAATTAACGTATAATATTTATTACAATTTAGGTATAATGTAGTTAGTAATTAACATATACTCACTAATACAAATTAGGTATAATGTAATTAGTAATTAACGTATCCTCACTAATACAAATTAGGTATAATGTAATTAGTAATTAACGTATAATCACTAATACAAATTAGTTATAATGTAATTAGTAATTAACGTATACTCACTAATACAAATTAGGTATAATATAATTGGTAATTAACCTATAATCACTAATACAAATTAGGTATAATGTAATTAGTAATAAACGTATACTCACTAATACAAATATAATGTAATTAGTAATTAACGTATACTCACCAATACAAATTAGGTCATTAGTAATTAACATATAATCACTAATACAAATTAGGTTTAATGTAATTAGTAATTAACATATACTCACTAATACAAATTAGGTATAATGTAATTAGTAATTAACGTATACTCACAAATACAAATTAGGTATAATATAATTGGTAATTAACCTATAATTACTAATACAAATTAGGTATAATGTTTAATACAAATTAGGTATAATTAGTAATAAACGTATAGTCACTAATACAAATTAGGTATAATGTAATTAGTAATTAACGTATACTCACTAATACAAATTAGGTCATTAGTAATTAACATATAATCACTAATACAAATTAGGTTTAATGTAATTAGTAATAAACGTATACTCACTAATACAAATTAGGTATAATGTAATTAGTAAATAACGTATACTCACTAATACAAATTAGGTATAATATAATTAGTAATTAACGTATACTCACTAATACAAATTAGGTCATTAGTAATTAACATATAATCACTAATACAAATTAGGTTTAATGTAATTAGTAATTAACATATACTCACTAATACAAATTAGGTATAATGTAATTAGTAATTAACGTATACTCACTAATACAAATTAGGTATAATGTAATTAGTAATTAACGTATAATCACTAATACAAATTAGTTATAATGTAATTAGTAATTAACGTATACTCACTAATACAAATTAGGTATAATATAATTGGTAATTAACCTATAATTACTAATACAAATTAGGTATAATGTTTAATACAAATTAGGTATAATTAGTAATAAACATATACTCACTAATACAAATAAGGTATAATGTAATTAGTAATTAACGTATACTCACTAATACAAATTAGGTCATTAGTAATTAACATATAATCACTAATACAAATTAGGTTTAATGTAATTAGTAATAAACGTATACTCACTAATACAAATTAGGTATAATGTAATTAGTAAATAACGTATACTCACTAATACAAATTAGGTATAATATAATTAGTAATTAACGTATACTCACTAATACAAATTAGGTATAATGTAATTAGTAATTAACGTATACTCACTAATATAAATTAGGTATAATTTTATGTTCAACATATTCAGAGTAACTGTGAAGTTTCCGACTATATTATGTATCTCTAATATATAGAAATATTACATGTGTGAGATAGAAAACAACGATATATAAATCATTTTTGAATTCACATTCAATTGATACACTATATATGATCTACTATAATCCTATAGGATTATAATATATTTAGTTGTGTATAAATCAACTAATTAATCTATATATGATATATAAGTATATATTGTATGCCGTACATTCTTCCCGTACAATGTACGGGGAGAATATTCCGGCAGTATCCAATATATCGGTTATATAGCAGTAGTATATTTATCAGTTATTAGAAAATTAATTGGATGATATTAAAAAAAATGAAGATATACGAACCTGAATCTTAAAGATTAATATTTAACGAATATTTAGATATAATAAATGTATTGCATTTTACACTCATTTATTTTTATTTTTATATTATCAGTTTAATAGATTTATTTGAAGTTGAAATAATAAAGTAATATTACATGATTGAATTATTTATTATGATTAAACTGATTTACTGAATTCATTGTATTTGATTTCCTATTTATAATTGAATAACTTATAATAAAGAAATTGTAAATTATCTGAATTTGTATAACACAATTTATTCACATATGTCACATAATTAATATATAAATAATGTATTTTAATTTAATTAATTAATTTATTTATTTTATAGAATATAATAATATAATATATCATTACTATATAAATATATTTATTTATGAGAATACTAACATCATTAATATTGAATTACTTTTAATATTAATTGCTTATAAAAAAGTTATAAATTATATTATAAATTATATTATAATAAATATATTACTAATTATACATTTATGTATTATTTTAAGCATGATATAAATATCTGTTATTTAATTTGTAATTATTATTAATTTTTATTTCTAAATAAGATTAATTATTACTATTTTAATAATCATATTAGATGGATACCATTTCCATTGACTATTTTATCCAGGGCATGTTTGATGTAGATATACCAACTTTGAAGCGATATTGTATTTTTTCACGTAAATATTCAATTCTCTCACTCCTGCATTCACATCTTTCAAAAGCAAACCGACGATTCGGCTCATCACATGAAACTCGGGGTTTTCGGAATTTTTTTGTCTTGTATATCGAGAATTTAAAAATTAGTTGAATTCATAATCTTGGCCTTAAAATTTAACACCTCGGAATTTGGCCCTTAAATCAATTTCGAATTGAGTGCGTCTCATCAAATATGTAATGGACTTAAAAAAATGTATTTACAAATAAAATAAAATTAACAAATATTAAAAAACCTACACAATTAATAATGTATACAATACAATAATGTATACAACATAATATTTAATAATGTATAAAACTAAGTATTATACCTTACTATATACCTTATTTATGGAGAAAAGACTTCAATTACGTACCTTATTACGTACAATTCAATTATGTAACTATAAGATAAATGGTATGACATACTAAGAAGTTTCTGGTACTGTGAATATTTTATGACGAGGATATCAATAATAATGATATTACATGCATGATTTACCGTACCTATTCTATTAATAAATCACATATAAAACAAATTAGAATGAATAAATAAAATCTATAGCTTATGTTGAAATTCAATACATTTTATTACACATTAGCTTTACAATTTTATATTTAACTTTAAAAATATACAATTAACATAATCTATATTATCTTACTAATGGCACGTCACTTACAATCCAGGTTGATGTACCTACCTAGTGACGCATTCTCGCTCGTTTTTATAAGAACTATTGTTCTGGTTAGCATATAGTATCTTCAGGGTTTCTATGATAGCATCTTCATTTCTAAGTATATCGTAACGTTCCATTGTATTCGCATAATCCATGTAGTACACGTAAAATGGCGTCTTTACTGCGTGCGTTACGAATGTTGAAACTCGCTTCGAAATCATTTATCGTATATTTTATAAATTTCATATTTTAATTTAATTTAATAACAACCCAATTGTTTTTCATTGTATACGTAAACCACTTCGAATTCTATATTGATGTAAAGCACATCTTTCATTTGTATTGTTACAAATATATCCATGTTCTCATTCCCTATTAGATATATTTTAAAAATTAATATTAAATTCTTACTATCTTCTATTCTAAAAATGGATCATTAACCTATTATGTATATATATATTAGTAAAATAGAATTAGTATTACAATCGTTGATATATACCTAATATGTACTTTGGCCTAATATAACATATACTATATAATTAATACCAGTAGTTTCGACTTTATAGCAGCCTTTCTCATATTTCGATGTTAAGTATTTGAAACTGTCGATTTTCGCATGATATGAATGAATAGCGAGGTCCATAGGTCTAGACTCGACTACATAGAATAAGTGCAGACGTATACATATAGCGATGTGAAC
The DNA here is from genome assembly GCA_964035775.1 of Osedax frankpressi. Taxonomy (NCBI): domain Eukaryota; kingdom Metazoa; phylum Annelida; class Polychaeta; order Sabellida; family Siboglinidae; genus Osedax; species Osedax frankpressi. The sequence goes on from OZ038318.1 coordinate 10,789,697, forward strand.
GTATGATATCCAGGGCATACAACGACATGCTACGGTAAACATGAAGAGAGGTGCTTCAGAATAATCGTATGTCCGCTTTATCTTGTAATTCAATGCGTAATGTATCTCATTATCGTGTTACACGATTATCTAATAATTGAATTTAATTAACATTGTTTTAAATTTAATATTTTATATAAATATTTTATATTATATATTTTTTTATAATAAATTATGATAAAGATTTAAAATATAATTGATATATTTATATATATTATATTTTATATATATATATATATGTATATATATATATATATTAATTTGTATATATCTGTGTATCCATCCATCCATCCATCCGTCAATTGAATTGAATTGAAAAGTTTATTTATACACAAAATAACAGATAGATATATTCTCATTTGTGTTTTAAAGAGAGTAATAAAAATATCATAAGTGAATTAAATGATAATATCAAATCAGTTAGAGGACTCTGATATTTGGGCAGATACGTATGTGATTGGAGTAGTTACAGGAGCATCAACGTAGATACAGAGGATAAGGTGAATATATCATGTAGAGCATAGTAGATGATTTTTCACGGCCTTAAATGTTATTATGGAATTACATCTTTCTTAAAGGTAGAAGAAGGTTGTTCCATAAAAAAGGCGTTAAAACACTAAATCTTCTTTTACCATAGATATCAAGATTACATTTTTGATTTGATAGTAGCAAACTGTCACTAGATCTTAATCGGCGGGTATTTTCTTTTAGTTTAATAATATCATATATATAGCTCTGTGGTTTTGTGTAAGTTAAACATGGTATTCTATACTCTGAATAATTTATAATTTTAAGCCCTCCTAGTGATTTTAAACATTCGGTAATACTATTATGGTCTTTTCGTTTAAAACCATATATACTATAATTCACTATAATAGAATTAAAGTAGTTTAATTATGATATAATATAAGATTGAGAGATCATTTTAAAATGACATTAATTTTCTTATTTGTTTGACTAAAATAATAAAATGCGTATTATGCTTATCTGCAATGATATCCTGACATTTTGATATATGGTTTTAAACGAAAAGACCATAATATTATTATTAATAACAGTATTACCAAATGTTTAAAATCACTAAGTTGGCTTGAAATGAGAAATTATTCAGAGTATAGAATACCATGTTTAATTTATACTACGCTAAATAGCCGCGCTACCTATATGATATTATTAAACTAAAGTAAAATACCCGCCGATTACTACTACTACTACTACCGCTACCGCTACCGCTACCGCTACCGCTACCGCTACCGCTACCGCTACCGCTACCGCTACCGCTACCGCTACCGCTACCGCTACCGCTACCGCTACCGCTACCGCTACCGCTACCGCTACCGCTACCGCTACCGCTACCGCTACCGCTACCGCTACCGCTACCGCTACCGCTACCGCTACCGCTACCGCTACCGCTACCGCTACCGCTACCGCTACCGCTACCGCTACCGCTACCGCTACCGCTACCGCTACCGCTACCGCTACCGCTACCGCTACCGCTACCGCTACCGCTACCGCTACCGCTACCGCTACCGCTACCGCTACCGCTACCGCTACCGCTACCGCTACCGCTACCGCTACCGCTACCGCTACCGCTACCGCTACCGCTACCGCTACCGCTACCGCTACCGCTACTACTACTACTACTACTACTACTACTACTACTACTACTACTACTACTACTACTACTACTACTACTACTACTACTACTACTACTACTACTACTACTACTACTACTACTACTACTACTACTACTACTACTACTACTACTACTACTACTACTACTACTACTACTACTACTACTACTACTACTACTACTACTACTACTACTACTACTACTACTACTACTACTACTACTACTACTACTACTACTACTACTACTACTACTACTACTACTACTACTACTACTACTACTACTACTACTACTACTACTACTACTACTACTACTACTACTACTACTACTACTACTACTACTACTACTACTACTACTACTACTACTACTACTACTACTACTACTACTACTACTACTACTACTACTACTACTACTACTACTACTACTACTACTACTACTACTACTACTACTACTACTACTACTACTACTACTACTACTACTACTACTACTACTACTACTACTACTACTACTACTACTACTACTACTACTACTACTACTACTACTACTACTACTACTACTACTACCGCTACTACTACTACCGCTACTACTACTACTACTACTACTACTACTACTACCGGTACTACTACCGCTACTACTACTACTACCGCTACCCCTACTACTACTACCGCTACTACTACTACCGCTACTACTACTACCGCTACTACTACTACTACTACTACTACTACTACTACTACTACTACCGCTACTACTACTACCGCTACTACTACTACCGCTACTACTACTACTACTACCGCTACTACTACTACTACTACTACCGCTACCGCTACTACTACTACTACTACTACTACTACCGCTACTACTACTACTACTACTACTACCGCTACTACTACTACTACTACCGCTACTACTACTACCGCTACTACTACTACTACTACTACTACCGCTACTACTACTACTACTACCGCTACTACTACCGCTACTACTACTACTACCGCTACTACTACTACTACCGCTACTACTACTACTACCGCTACTACTACTACTACCGCTACTACTACTACTACCGCTACTACTACTACTACCGCTACTACTACTACTACCGCTACTACTACTACTACCGCTACTACTACTACTACCGCTACTACTACTACTACCGCTACTACTACTACTACCGCTACTACTACTACTACCGCTACTACTACTACTACCGCTACTACTACTACTACCGCTACTACTACTACTACCGCTACTACTACTACTACCGCTACTACTACTACTACCGCTACTACTATTACTACCGCTACTACTACTACTACCGCTACTACTACTACTACAGCTACTACTACTACTACCGCTACTACTACTACTACCGCTACTACTACTACTACCGCTACTACTACTACTACCGCTACTACTACTACTACCGCTACTACTACTACTACTACCGCTACTACTACTACTACCGCTACTACTACTACTACCGCTACTACTACTACTACCGCTACTACTACTACTACCGCTACTACTACTACTACCGCTACTACTACTACTACCGCTACTACTACTACTACCGCTACTACTACTACTACCGCTACTACCGCTACTACTACTACTACTACTACCGCTACTACTACTACTACCGCTACTACTACTACTACTACTACTACCGCTACTACTACTACTACCGCTACTACTACTACTACCGCTACTACTACTACTACCGCTACTACCGCTACTACTACTACTACCGCTACTACTACTACTACCGCTACTACTACTACTACCGCTACTACTACTACTACTACTACTACTACTACTACTACTACTACTACTACTACTACCGCTACTACTACTACTACTACTACTACTACTACTACTACTACAGCTACTACTACTACTACTACTACCGCTACTACTACTACCGCTACTACTACTACTACTACCGCTACTACTACTACTACCGCTACTACTACTACTACTACTACTACCGCTACTACTACTACTACCGCTACTACTACCGCTACTACTACTACTACTACTACTACTACTACTACCGCTACCGCTACTACTACTACTACTACTACTACCGCTACTACTACTACTACTACTACTACTACCGCTACTACCGCTACTACCGCTACTACCGCTACTACCGCTACTACCGCTACTACAGCTACTACCGCTACTACCGCTACTACCGCTACTACCGCTACTACTACTACTACCGCTACTACTACTACTACCGCTACTACTACTACTACCGCTACTACTACTACTACCGCTACTACTACTACTACCGCTACTACTACTACTACCGCTACTACTATTACTACCGCTACTACTACTACTACCGCTACTACTACTACTACAGCTACTACTACTACTACCGCTACTACTACTACTACCGCTACTACTACTACTACCGCTACTACTACTACTACCGCTACTACTACTACTACCGCTACTACTACTACTACTACTACCGCTACTACTACTACTACCGCTACTACTACTACTACCGCTACTACTACTACTACCGCTACTACTACTACTACCGCTACTACTACTACTACCGCTACTACTACTACTACCGCTACTACTACTACTACCGCTACTACTACTACTACCGCTACTACTACTACTACCGCTACTACCGCTACTACTACTACTACTACTACCGCTACTACTACTACTACCGCTACTACTACTACTACTACTACTACTACCGCTACTACTACTACTACCGCTACTACTACTACTACCGCTACTACTACTACTACCGCTACTACTACTACTACCGCTACTACTACTACTACCGCTACTACTACTACTACCGCTACTACTACTACTACCGCTACTACTACTACTACTACTACTACTACTACTACTACTACTACTACCGCTACTACTACTACTACTACTACTACTACTACTACTACTACAGCTACTACTACTACTACTACTACCGCTACTACTACTACCGCTACTACTACTACTACTACCGCTACTACTACTACTACCGCTACTACTACTACTACTACTACTACCGCTACTACTACTACTACCGCTACTACTACTACTACTACTACTACTACTACTACCGCTACTACTACTACTACTACTACTACTACTACCGCTACTACTACTACTACTACTACTACCGCTACTACTACTACTACTACTACTACTACTACCGCTACTACCGCTACTACCGCTACTACCGCTACTACCGCTACTACCGCTACTACAGCTACTACCGCTACTACCGCTACTACAGCTACCGCTACTACAGCTACTACAGCTACTACCGCTACTACTACTACCGCTACTACTACTACCGCTACTACTACTACCGCTACTACTACTACTACTACCGCTACTACTACTACTACCGCTACTACTACTACTACTACTACTACCGCTACTACTACTACTACCGCTACTACTACTACTACTACTACTACTACTACTACTACTCCTACTACTACTACTACTACTACTACTACTACCGCTAC
>OZ038318.1:10795080-10812580 GCA_964035775.1 Osedax frankpressi
ACACGAGTTAGATTGCGAATTAATTAGAGATGAATGTTTTCGGACGATATCTCGCAATTCATTTTTATTACATACAGAACCGATTTTAATTGCAATGCTTTCTGATACCAATCCAAGTGTAAGCATTGAAGCTGTAAAACGTATTTTACAAGATAGAGTAATGGTGAAAAAGATGGAAACGATATTTCCGTTTACCAAAAATTGATTTTAATGCGACACATTATTATAATCTCGTTTTATATGTTGATGATTGGCTCGAACCAATTATAACTCGTAGCTATTCAACAGAAGACCTGAGAACATACACAGTTGAAAATATTGATATATTTGATTTTCCAGATATACCGTGTCATTCCCAGCATGTCGAAAGAACGATAAGACTGGTTTCTGAAACAGCTACCAAATTAGCAGACCCCAAAGAACGTGACCAGAGAATACGAATGACAATACATTTGAGAAAATGTATGCCACATTTTAATTCTAAACAAGATTTTACAATGTAATTATAATAAAATTATTTAAAGATTCAAAATCCTCTTACATTTTAACTATGCAGTAATATTCTTTTTATATATTTTCTATCTCAATTAAATTGTATGTAATTGTCAATTAGATTGCCTTATAGTTAAGTTATTTCATAGCTACAAATACAATTTATAATTTTGCAATTTTTATTGTAAAAAGTGTAATATATGTTTATGTATACATCTTACTTAATAATTACTCATTATTAATAACTACTGATTTACTATTATTTCTAGGTTTAATATTAATTAACGTTTATAATTTTTTAAATTCTAGAATTTCTTGGAATATTTTTAATATTCTAATATTAATAAATTATCAATAATACTACTATAAGATATTAAAATTAACATATATTTACTATTAACTATATTCAATGATAGCTAATATTACATAGTTATAACTATTAAAAAATAAATCATATTTCGTAAAAATTTACATTGTCGTACATTTCTGCATATAATTTAATAAGTTTTGCTTTTTTTTATTTCAACGATGAATATGGCATTAAATATAGTTTATTTTATCGCATAGTAAGTATATATTTAAAAAATTTTTATTTCTAAATAAAATATTTGGATTATTTGAAATTTCAATTTTTTTCCTGAAAAACACTTATAAATCCAAATTAAAATTAAATTTTTAATATTTTTTTATCATTACCCATTTCATAGGGATCAAATATAACTAATGTTGAATTGCTTATAAATTTAACAATATTTTAAGAAAAAAAAATGCCAAAAATATACAAAAAATTATAAAATTTTTATTTTCCTGGAATTTCTTGGTAACAATTTTTTAAAAAATTATTTAAATATGTTTTTATTTAATAATATATCATATAAAGCTCATAGTCATTTTTCATTATTAAAAAATCATTATTACCATTCAATTTTATAATTTTAATATTGCTCCTATGCTTTGCATGTTAAATATTGTATCTCTCCCATGTTAAATTTGAATGGGGTGGCGCTCAGTCATAATTTTAAAAAAAAATTAAAATTTATATATATTCATTATAAGTCATATATTTGCTATATATAATAGATGAGCCAATAAATAATATTGAAAAAAGTATCAAAGTGATCCACCCTACTGTACATTGTACATTGTACATTGTACATTGTACATTGTACACTGTACACTGTACACTGTACACTGTACACTGTACACAGTACACTGTACACTGTACATTGTACATTGTACATTGTACATTGTACACTGTACACTGTACACTGTACACTGTACATTGTACAGTCTATATTGTATTCAGATCGTAATCAGTGTGATATTTACATTGTGACTGTAAAATTCATAAATTACTCAAATTGATCTACCGGAAGTAATATTTGATAAGTAGATATGTTATCAGTAATTGTGAATTCAAAATAATTACTCATTTTTTTATATTATTCTATTTTTGTAAATTAATAAATAAAGTGTAAATAGACTATTAGATAATGTATCTGTTATAATTATAGTTTATGGAAAATACGAATATTTATATATATATATATATATATGTGTGTGTGTGTGTGTGTGTGTGTGTGTGTGTGTGTGTGTGTGTGTGTGTGTGTGTGTGTGTGTGTTGTGTGTGTATGTATGTGTATATGTATTAAATTATGAATATTGGATATATAACATTAATTTTTAAAATATATATTTCGTTTTATTTATAAATTATCAAATTGTTTCATTACTCACCCTCGCAAATGCACTTACGATATATTTCCATAACAATTTCTTTTAGTTTCTATTTAACAAAACAATAAAGAGTAATTTGTTAAATTGTTAAATTGTGTTACATTATTAATATTCTAAATCACATGATTATATATAATATTACCCAGGTATTTTTGTATATAACTATATTATAACAATGGTAGATCATTCTATAATACTTAAACTAAGAAAATTCTCAATTTTATTATTATTTTAAGGAATTCAAATGTAATCTCAAATATATATATTATATATATATATATATATATATATATATATATATATATTATATTCTATATTAAAGAAAATTGTGGTGAACTAGTTTTATTAGTTCTAAATAAGAATTTTAGCTAAACATGGATACACGAAACAATAACAAATATATGTATATATATATATATATATATATATATATATATATATATATATACATAGGGCAATTTTCGTATATATAATTTTTTCCATGTATATATAGAAATATATTTCTGAATTTTCTAATTTTACTTTAGCCCGTAAAATAACTTAAATGTATATAAAAAATAAAATGCTCTGGCATAACAGAATATTGCGAACACATTGTAACACCTGCTTACATCAGCTTCTCGTTAGGTTCAGCTAATAGTGTTCAACCCCCACCAACAATAGTAATGCACCTGATATTTATAAAACGGGATTTCGTAGTTGTGAGATTTCCAATAATTGCATAACTTCTTATTCCTTTGTAAACAATACAATCGGTGGTTTAAATATACATGACATATATATGTCAGCCTTGATATACACATTTCATGTATGTTTACTCGAACGGGATACTATTAAAATAACTTACAAATAATAATATTAAAACGAATTTAGTTAAACTAAACTTTAAATTTCGTTATGATTGCATTTCGTTTATTATTCTGTTAAAATATTATAGATTAATTATTTCCGAATAAATCAATTACAATATATAGTTTATACTAGTGTTGTAAAGTAGATTCAAGTGTATTTGATACAAGTTTAAAACATAGTATTCAATCTAAAATCATTAATTTTTGATATTTTATTATAAATCATGTATTGGACTTGAGTAGTATCTTTATTATAACGATAATTGGGAATATTCTATTTAATATTGACCAACATCCAAGCACACGAATTTTTATTGTATTCCAATAATACTAAATAATTACAAAATAATAGTCTAATTAGGTGACTTTTTTCTATGTTGGTACGGATTGATAAGGTTTTGAAGTTCTGTAAATCAACTGATTTCCTTGATTTTATTTCTTCGTTCATATTTCAAACTTAAATGGAAATCCGTTTAAAATTGTTTTGTTAGTTTTTATCCAATATTTTTAATTTTTGGATTCTAAGAGAATTATTAAAGTAGTGTATGCTATTCATTATATCTTATCACACGATAAATATGTCATAACTAATACTTTATAATGAGTTATCTCCTACCCTTACCATTATTCCTGATTCAAACGTATACTTAATATATACAGTATATTACGTTAACATAATCTTACAGTATATTTTGTATTCTCGTATATAAACTGGTATACCTACAGATATAAATATTGATCTCTCAGCAGACGATGTTGAAATGCATTTAATTTATATTTTCCAAAGTATCCTACTAAACAAATTTATTTACTCGTTTATTGGATTTCTAATAAAGTGCGATTTGGACCTTTCTAGAATACGTATGTCATAATGACATTCTATAAAATATATATAATCTAAATACCATCATATTCAAGTACAAATCAAATATTTATAACTCTAATTTTTAAAGACTAAATGGGCAATATATAGTAACAGTATACCCATGAAAATATAGATTATAGTGTTATCATTTTATCATCAATATTTTTATTAATTGAAGGGCCAGAGTAACCTCCGATGTGGTTAAATGAAAATGATAGAAAACATATGTCTACCATAGTTTTATAAACTTTTATATTTATAATATAATAACTTTTTTTATGATATCGAGGTAATATCCTTTGACCAAATGTACATTTGCTATCAAATTTTAAAAATAGTGAAGTAGGTTTTTTAAATTTTATATTATAATTATATCTTTACAGTTTATTCGTATATTTTATAAAAAATATATCAAATTGGGCAAAAGATATCAGAGTTTAAACATAAACAATTGAACAAATATATTCTGATATACGATATAAGCCTCTAAAGCTTTTATGTTATGTTCTTATTAATACATAATAAACAAGATTATTAATATTTGTAATAATAATATAAGATATAAAAATAATATAAATGGGTATGTGATAAATAAGTAGACTAGATAACAATGATATATCACACATTGTTATTATGTACTTCCAGCACCATAAATGGGAGTAGTCTTTTCAGCAAAATATATTTTTTTCGAATGACTTTGTTTTCGATAACCCCTGTACCTTGAAAATGTTACATTCATAACTAAGCTTAATTATATTCATGCTGATCAAAATCAGACTTTAATGTAGGTTTTCCCCTAAATTGATTTTCAATCTCAAGGAACATCATCAACACTTGAATATATAAAACTTTCTTTGACTTATTCTCTGTGCTAACATAATTCTAGTGATATAAAAAAGTATCTATATATTGAATTATTAATTTATTTAATGTTCAATAAATATGGTTTAATTACTTAAGCATAATATAAAAAAACACTTATATTATATTATAAATATTTAATAAAATTGCACTTTTTCAAAATTATCAAATAACTTACTATGATATCACTCTAATACATATTTATATATTTTTTGCTAAATATAATTAAATATATTAAAGTTTATTAAATTATATACTTACTAATGATAATTTTCCTTCATCGAACAACTATAAATCAAAATATTTATATTATCAGAATGTCGGTTTAACAAATTAAAAACTTAAATATTTTAATTGTTATTCTCTACCAAACTTTATAAAGTGTAGTCCTATATGAAATTGAATTACTTGTAAAATTACGAATTAAAGATTATATTTACCATATCTATACGATCACAAATACTATAATGAATTACAATATATTACATTGATATTCCTAATAATATCCTCGCAATTGTTATTGATATAAGTGGGTATACATTAAATGTACATTTTATTGCTAAAAACAGATTATATCATCTTTTTCAATTCAAAACAATTATCGATATAATCATTATTTAATTTGTCATTGTTAATAAATAATTACAATATTTATATAGTTCTTAAGGAATACAAATAAGGTATTTTGATCAAAGTTAGATCCATATAATAATTAACTAATTATCATGTTAACTTTATAGAAAATACATTCAGCATGGATTTTATAGCAACACTTATTATTAATTGATTTATGTAATTATAACTTTGTCAACTCTATTCTACCATCTATTCAGATAACTAATATCTTTCTGAATTAGAATCTCTTTATTGACAGTTAAATAAAACTTTCAAATGAAGTATCATTATCGTATAGAAATCTTTAATAAAATTATAATTTATCGATACTTTTTATTAAATACATATTTTCTAAGAGATTAAAATTGAAATAAACAAATGAAATTTATATCAAATGAAATTAATCCCATGTTATTTCCTAGTAATAATTCATTTTCCATTTCAGGAGTACCTACAAATGTCAACAATATAAAGCCTTGCATATGTGTAACAATGTATATATGTATTGATTAATATATATATATATATATATATATATATATATATGTATATATATATATATATATATATATATATATATATGTATATGAGTATTGCCAATGTATATATAAGAATTACATCCTTACAAATGTTTTAAACTGCAGGTTATAATCTTCTTTTCGTCGTTTAGTAAACAAGTATAAAACATTTATTAACAATTCATTTAAATATTAGTCTTAGTTGAAATCATGCAGAACGCAGTATGAACTGTTTTTATTGTAAATACTTACGAATACTATTTAACCATACTATCTAAATTCAGTAAAATTATTCCAAACAAAACAACCATTACAATGATATAATTTGATAATTCAAATTCTGCAACACTTTCTTATTCATTCCACTAAAGGATGAGGGCACAATGAACATATAATAAAATATATTATTACGAATAATTGTTAGAGTAAATATAAACTTCTCTATAGCTAATTCTCTATAGCTAATTCTCTATAGCTAATTCTCTATAGCTAATTCTCTATAGCTAATTCTCTATAGCTAATTCTCTATAGCTAATTCTCTATAGCTAATTCTCTATAGCTAATTCTCTATAGCTAATTCTCTATAGCTAATTCTCTATAGCTAATTCTCTATAGCTAATTCTCTATAGCTAATTCTCTATAGCTAATTCTCTATAGCTAATTCTCTATAGCTAATTCTCTATAGCTAATTCTCTATAGCTAATTCTCTATAGCTAATTCTCTATAGCTAATTCTCTATAGCTAATTCTCTATAGCTAATTCTCTATAGCTAATTCTCTATAGCTAATTCTCTATAGCTAATTCTCTATAGCTAATTCTCTATAGCTAATTCTCTATAGCTAATTCTCTATAGCTAATTCTCTATAGCTAATTCTCTATAGCTAATTCTCTATAGCTAATTCTCTATAGCTAATTCTCTATAGCTAATTCTCTATAGCTAATTCTCTATAGCTAATTCTCTATAGCTAATTCTCTATAGCTAATTCTCTATAGCTAATTCTCTATAGCTAATTCTCTATAGCTAATTCTCTATAGCTAATTCTCTATAGCTAATTCTCTATAGCTAATTCTCTATAACTAATTCTCTATAGCTAATTCTCTATAGCTAATTCTCTATAGCTAATTCTCTATAGCTAATTCTCTATAGCTAATTCTCTATAGCTAATTCTCTATAGCTAATTCTCTATAGCTAATTCTCTATAGCTAATTCTCTATAGCTAATTCTCTATAGCTAATTCTCTATAGCTAATTCTCTATAGCTAATTCTCTATAGCTAATTCTCTATAGCTAATTCTCTATAGCTAATTCTCTATAGCTAATTCTCTATAGCTAATTCTCTATAGCTAATTCTCTATAGCTAATTCTCTATAGCTAATTCTCTATAGCTAATTCTCTATAGCTAATTCTCTATAGCTAATTCTCTATAGCTAATTCTCTATAGCTAATTCTCTATAGCTAATTCTCTATAGCTAATTCTCTATAGCTAATTCTCTATAGCTAATTCTCTATAGCTAATTCTCTATAGCTAATTCTCTATAGCTAATTCTCTATAGCTAATTCTCTATAGCTAATTCTCTATAGCTAATTCTCTATAGCTAATTCTCTATAGCTAATTCTCTATAGCTAATTCTCTATAGCTAATTCTCTATAGCTAATTCTCTATAGCTAATTCTCTATAGCTAATTCTCTATAGCTAATTCTCTATAGCTAATTCTCTATAGCTAATTCTCTATAGCTAATTCTCTATAGCTAATTCTCTATAGCTAATTCTCTATAGCTAATTCTCTATAGCTAATTCTCTATAGCTAATTCTCTATAGCTAATTCTCTATAGCTAATTCTCTATAGCTAATTCTCTATAGCTAATTCTCTATAGCTAATTCTCTATAGCTAATTCTCTATAGCTAATTCTCTATAGCTAATTCTCTATAGCTAATTCTCTATAGCTAATTCTCTATAGCTAATTCTCTATAGCTAATTCTCTATAGCTAATTCTCTATAGCTAATTCTCTATAGCTAATTCTCTATAGCTAATTCTCTATAGCTAATTCTCTATAGCTAATTCTCTATAGCTAATTCTCTATAGCTAATTCTCTATAGCTAATTCTCTATAGCTAATTCTCTATAGCTAATTCTCTATAGCTAATTCTCTATAGCTAATTCTCTATAGCTAATTCTCTATAGCTAATTCTCTATAGCTAATTCTCTATAGCTAATTCTCTATAGCTAATTCTCTATAGCTAATTCTCTATAGCTAATTCTCTATAGCTAATTCTCTATAGCTAATTCTCTATAGCTAATTCTCTATAGCTAATTCTCTATAGCTAATTCTCTATAGCTAATTCTCTATAGCTAATTCTCTATAGCTAATTCTCTATAGCTAATTCTCTATAGCTAATTCTCTATAGCTAATTCTCTATAGCTAATTCTCTATAGCTAATTCTCTATAGCTAATTCTCTATAGCTAATTCTCTATAGCTAATTCTCTATAGCTAATTCTCTATAGCTAATTCTCTATAGCTAATTCTCTATAGCTAATTCTCTATAGCTAATTCTCTATAGCTAATTCTCTATAGCTAATTCTCTATAGCTAATTCTCTATAGCTAATTCTCTATAGCTAATTCTCTATAGCTAATTCTCTATAGCTAATTCTCTATAGCTAATTCTCTATAGCTAATTCTCTATAGCTAATTCTCTATAGCTAATTCTCTATAGCTAATTCTCTATAGCTAATTCTCTATAGCTAATTCTCTATAGCTAATTCTCTATAGCTAATTCTCTATAGCTAATTCTCTATAGCTAATTCTCTATAGCTAATTCTCTATAGCTAATTCTCTATAGCTAATTCTCTATAGCTAATTCTCTATAGCTAATTCTCTATAGCTAATTCTCTATAGCTAATTCTCTATAGCTAATTCTCTATAGCTAATTCTCTATAGCTAATTCTCTATAGCTAATTCTCTATAGCTAATTCTCTATAGCTAATTCTCTATAGCTAATTCTCTATAGCTAATTCTCTATAGCTAATTCTCTATAGCTAATTCTCTATAGCTAATTCTCTATAGCTAATTCTCTATAGCTAATTCTCTATAGCTAATTCTCTATAGCTAATTCTCTATAGCTAATTCTCTATAGCTAATTCTCTATAGCTAATTCTCTATAGCTAATTCTCTATAGCTAATTCTCTATAGCTAATTCTCTATAGCTAATTCTCTATAGCTAATTCTCTATAGCTAATTCTCTATAGCTAATTCTCTATAGCTAATTCTCTATAGCTAATTCTCTATAGCTAATTCTCTATAGCTAATTCTCTATAGCTAATTCTCTATAGCTAATTCTCTATAGCTAATTCTCTATAGCTAATTCTCTATAGCTAATTCTCTATAGCTAATTCTCTATAGCTAATTCTCTATAGCTAATTCTCTATAGCTAATTCTCTATAGCTAATTCTCTATAGCTAATTCTCTATAGCTAATTCTCTATAGCTAATTCTCTATAGCTAATTCTCTATAGCTAATTCTCTATAGCTAATTCTCTATAGCTAATTCTCTATAGCTAATTCTCTATAGCTAATTCTCTATAGCTAATTCTCTATAGCTAATTCTCTATAGCTAATTCTCTATAGCTAATTCTCTATAGCTAATTCTCTATAGCTAATTCTCTATAGCTAATTCTCTATAGCTAATTCTCTATAGCTAATTCTCTATAGCTAATTCTCTATAGCTAATTCTCTATAGCTAATTCTCTATAGCTAATTCTCTATAGCTAATTCTCTATAGCTAATTCTCTATAGCTAATTCTCTATAGCTAATTCTCTATAGCTAATTCTCTATAGCTAATTCTCTATAGCTAATTCTCTATAGCTAATTCTCTATAGCTAATTCTCTATAGCTAATTCTCTATAGCTAATTCTCTATAGCTAATTCTCTATAGCTAATTCTCTATAGCTAATTCTCTATAGCTAATTCTCTATAGCTAATTCTCTATAGCTAATTCTCTATAGCTAATTCTCTATAGCTAATTCTCTATAGCTAATTCTCTATAGCTAATTCTCTATAGCTAATTCTCTATAGCTAATTCTCTATAGCTAATTCTCTATAGCTAATTCTCTATAGCTAATTCTCTATAGCTAATTCTCTATAGCTAATTCTCTATAGCTAATTCTCTATAGCTAATTCTCTATAGCTAATTCTCTATAGCTAATTCTCTATAGCTAATTCTCTATAGCTAATTCTCTATAGCTAATTCTCTATAGCTAATTCTCTATAGCTAATTCTCTATAGCTAATTCTCTATAGCTAATTCTCTATAGCTAATTCTCTATAGCTAATTCTCTATAGCTAATTCTCTATAGCTAATTCTCTATAGCTAATTCTCTATAGCTAATTCTCTATAGCTAATTCTCTATAGCTAATTCTCTATAGCTAATTCTCTATAGCTAATTCTCTATAGCTAATTCTCTATAGCTAATTCTCTATAGCTAATTCTCTATAGCTAATTCTCTATAGCTAATTCTCTATAGCTAATTCTCTATAGCTAATTCTCTATAGCTAATTCTCTATAGCTAATTCTCTATAGCTAATTCTCTATAGCTAATTCTCTATAGCTAATTCTCTATAGCTAATTCTCTATAGCTAATTCTCTATAGCTAATTCTCTATAGCTAATTCTCTATAGCTAATTCTCTATAGCTAATTCTCTATAGCTAATTCTCTATAGCTAATTCTCTATAGCTAATTCTCTATAGCTAATTCTCTATAGCTAATTCTCTATAGCTAATTCTCTATAGCTAATTCTCTATAGCTAATTCTCTATAGCTAATTCTCTATAGCTAATTCTCTATAGCTAATTCTCTATAGCTAATTCTCTATAGCTAATTCTCTATAGCTAATTCTCTATAGCTAATTCTCTATAGCTAATTCTCTATAGCTAATTCTCTATAGCTAATTCTCTATAGCTAATTCTCTATAGCTAATTCTCTATAGCTAATTCTCTATAGCTAATTCTCTATAGCTAATTCTCTATAGCTAATTCTCTATAGCTAATTCTCTATAGCTAATTCTCTATAGCTAATTCTCTATAGCTAATTCTCTATAGCTAATTCTCTATAGCTAATTCTCTATAGCTAATTCTCTATAGCTAATTCTCTATAGCTAATTCTCTATAGCTAATTCTCTATAGCTAATTCTCTATAGCTAATTCTCTATAGCTAATTCTCTATAGCTAATTCTCTATAGCTAATTCTCTATAGCTAATTCTCTATAGCTAATTCTCTATAGCTAATTCTCTATAGCTAATTCTCTATAGCTAATTCTCTATAGCTAATTCTCTATAGCTAATTCTCAATAGCTAATTGACCTAAGGTCAAAAATGCAAAATACAAATGAATATTTTATTAATCATAGATTTATATAACATAAATAATTATATTGATTTGAGATTTATATTATGAACTCAATTAGTAATCAATGATTGGCTGAATTAGTTTTTATTAATTATGACACTTCCCATTGTTCCAAAGCAAACCAAAATGGACATTAAATTAAATGTTAGTAGATTTTTAATTCTATGAGATCATATAATATCTAAGCATAGAATACTCTATATAGTGTGTGCGTTTAAATCACTGAATTGAATCAAATGAATTATATCGAGTATATTTTAAAATATTCTATTTTGTAATATATTATTTTATAAATTAATATTCATTGAATATATCATATATTTTATAATCTTATACAATCATTATATAAGTATTGCAAGGAATAATATATACTACCAATTAATATATATATATATATATAATATGTATACTATATATTTATACTATTTAGTAATAGTATTGGTACTAATTACTATATTAATTAATATATATAAACTGATTTGAATTATTTTATTTTCATATTTCGAATATATATTATCAACAATATTGAATATACAGGAAATTGAATACATCTTTAAAGAAGAAGAAAAGAGGAGTGATGTATGGAAATATTTTTATACAGTATATAAGAAAGGTTATATATTAAAACAGCTAGGTACAATTATTAGCGAAATATGCAGATTTTAGCATATATTTGTGATCAATGATCACAAATCATACACTTTTTAAAATTATAAATGTATTAACACACATATATTTCGTACTTATTAATGTAGTAAAGTACTTCATTTTACCATTTAATATTATTAATAATATTTTTATTCAATTGTTATTCAATTAGTCGGAAAAAAAGAAATAAAACTTGCAGAGGCAAAATGTAAGACCTGCTCGGTTATTATCAAATGTCCTGGGTGGAGTACTTCAGCACTTGCCAGGCATAAACTCATCCACCTAAGCTATAAGGCAAAACCACAGAGTAAGTTTTAATTCACATATAAAATAATTGGAATTAATATTTGAAAATAAATTTAGGTTATACTAAAAATGTATCATCATATATGGATATAAAAATCAGTAATGAAAAGTCAAAAATATTACTGAAGGAATTTGTTAGTATATATTTCCTTAATAACAATTCCTCTTATTTGATCAACTATTATTATTTGTATTCGTTTAATAATTAATTATCAATTTTAGCTTTGTTTCTTGCAAGTAATATACTACCATTATCATTGGTGGAATCACGGTCTTTTAAAGATATGTGTAAACGTTTTTGGGGAAATTATGAGGTTCCATCACGTTACATAATAACTGAACAAATTAAATTATATTATGAAAATGTGGTGATACATTTAAAAGAGGAATTATCCAAGTGTTGCTATGCTAGCATGACAACCGTTGCCTAGTATCAACCAAACATCCTTCATCACGACTACAGTCGTGTATATCAAGGATGGAGATTTTCACTCGCATGTATTGCAAACTCGATCATACTATGTTAGTTAATTTAAATATATATTATTTCACTATTAATTTTATAAATATATATTCAATTCATATAATTAATATTTCAAACATTATATTATGATTTTCATACAAGCTCTAATCTATTAAAGTTATTAGTTGAGACTATGAAGGATTGGAATATGAATAATAAACAGTGCCTTCCTTCAGTTAATAATATATATATATATATAATTACATACATTGTATATATAATATTTATATTTTTTTATAGTTGTAAATTATTTTAGCTAACAACTGATAATGCTGCCAACATAAGCAAATGTGGAAAATTGGCTGTGACCGAAGGTCATATTTTTGCATGTATTGGATGTTTTGCACATATATTAAATTTGACAGTACAGCTTTTATTTAAGGTTTTTAAATAATTAGTTATATTAGCTATATTTAAGTGTCATTTAGCATATATTTTAATAATTAATTCGTACAATTACAGAAGTGCACTTTCAATGACATATTGAGTAATATGTGTAAACTTGCTCAATCTATTCATCATTCTAGCAAGTTTACTGCTTTACTGAAGTCTGCGATGGAGGCCGATAATAAATCTCCTCTTAAATTAAAAATGGACGTAGTTACCAGGTAAATTATTAATATAATACAATTATAATTTGCTTTTGCATTTGATTATAATAATGCTTTTGAATCTAATTTTAATATTTAATAGGTGGAACAGTACATATGACATGATTTCAAGGTACCTTGAACTTCATCCATATCTATTAACTGCCTTCGGAGAAACTCATCATAATCTTATGATTGAAGGCGAAGATATAGAATTGTGTAATCAATTATCAATTATCTTTATGCCTTAATCCATTCAAATTAGTGGCATTGGTTAGCTCTATAGTAAGCATTCCGATGCAGAAATATCTACAATAAATAGTATTTTAGATATATAATAAATTTAATTATAAAAAATAACTTATGTATATTATTAATAATATCAATCACAGACTTTATCCAAAGATTCAATTTCACCAATATCAATGATATTGGTGATTATTATGTCAAAACTAATAAAAGGAATTCAGAAGAATGTGATTTAAAAATGTGCTGCGTCTGCCATGATAAGTTGCCTCTCCTCCCGGTTATTTATATCATTTTTCATAATAATTGAATCATTATAAAAAAATATATCACATTCTAATAGAAATTTTTTATAGGTATGAAGACGATAGCGACATATCTTGATACTAGATTCAAAAATTTAGAAGATCTTAATATTGAGGAAATTCATTCGAAAATATCTTTAAAATATGATGTAAGTATTCAACATTGTAATTCATATAAAACTATATAACCTATTATATTATTTTATATTATAAAAATGTACTTTCTTTTATATCTTTATAATTTCCAAGATATTATATTCTCTGATATTCTATGATATTAAAAGTATATTAAATTAGAATGAATGCGAGGTGAAAATAAAGGAGAATAGTGACAGTCAACTAAGTGAAATGGACATATTTCTAGGGATGCACCATAAACGTCCAAAGCGATCATCTGTTTATATTCATATAAATATTACAACTTATCAAATAATATTAAAATCAATAATATGATAAAGTATCAATTTAGCTTCATTATTATATTACAATTAAATTTATTCTCATAATTGCTATCGACAGATTACAGAAGAATTAAAATAGTATGAGAGGATGCCATCGATATCCTTTGAGTCGTGTCCTCTCATGTGGTGGAAAGCATCAAATATGCCAATATTATTTAGATTGGCATGTCACCATTTAGTAATACAAGCTACATCAGTCGCAAGTGAAAGAATATTTTCATCAACTGGAAATATTTTATCGTCGTCTAGAAACAGATTGAGTGACGAAAACTTAGATATGCTTACATTTTTGTATATAAATAATAAATAAAATTACTTATTTGTATTATTATAAGTGTTAGCATATCTAGGTTTTATCACCCCATATTTTTCTAGATGATGATAAAATATTCGCTTACTTGTTACAAATACTATTTTTATGTATATTATATGAATTTGTATTATTATCATAATTTATATTAAATTTAATTAAGTTTCTTTGTGATTTACTGATTAATTTACTTTCTAATTTATTAATTGTAATATTATTATAGATAAATTGCAGTGTTTCGAAACTTTGATATTAGCATTTGATACTGTTTCGAAACTTTGATTTTAGCATTTGATACTGTATGTGTGTGTGTATGTGTGTGTGTATGTATGTGTGTGTGTATGTGTGTGTGTGTGTAAGAATTTATTTAGAAAACGCAACAGTTAAAATAATAGTACATTTTCGATATTGCGTTGAAGATAAAAAAAGGTACAATAATAATTGTGTGTTTCACGTAAGCAGGAAGCTTTTAAGCTTGCGCTTGAAACTGTTTGGTGAAATAGTGGGAGATAATAATTGTTTCGGAAGTCGATTCCATTTATAAGAGGCTATTGATGAAAATCTTTTTTTGCCATATTTAGAGTTAGTAGTTGGTAGCGTGAGTATGGTGAGGTCAGATGTTCGTAGTTGTCTGTTGTTTGATTTAATGTTAAGTGATAGTCGTAATGCATGTGGTTGTTCGTATGTAAGAGTTTTCTTTAGTATAGTGAGTAATTTGTAGTCGATAGAGTCAGTAGTTGTCATCCAATTCAGTCGTTGTCTTAATTCGGTAACACTAGTTGAGTAGTCATTTCGGTTGAGTCGGTAAATTAGTCGTATGGATCTATTAATAATTCTGTCAAAATGTTTAATTTTATCTTTATTTACTGTTGCTAATAATGAGTTGCAGTATTGGAGTCGTGAAATTATTAAGGAGTGGATTAGTAAAGTAGTAGTTGTGGTATTCATGTATGGTCGTAGTCGTCTTAGATTAAATAGTTGGGCTGTTGTAGTTTGTCTTATAAGGTTAATATGTTTGTCAAGGTTTAATTCATTGTTGAAATGTAATCCTAGATATTTAGCCGAGTTAGTTGGTAATAGTATAATGTTGTTAATGTAAATGTCTGGGAAATATGCAGTAGAGTTAGTCATATTTATGTTAATTAGTTCAGTCTTTTTTATGTTGAGGAGATAATTGTAAGTCAACCAGTTGTTTATATCATTTAAACAGTTTTGTAATTGTATTGAATATTTTGTCGGTGTATGTATTTCTATGTCATCAGCATATAAGTTATATTTTATATTAGGGAATTTGTTGATAATATATTTGATGGGAAGTAGATATATGGCAAATAATATTGGGGATAAAATTGAACCCTGTGGAACACCATGCTTAAGTTTATACGGGATAGATATTGTAGTATTTATTTTAATGGAGAAAGTTCTCTCGTTGATATAGCTTTCAAACCATTTAAATACAGTGTCTTTAATTCCTATTTGATAGAGTCTTGTCAGTAAGATGGTGTGATCAAGTGTATCGAATGCAGAAGATAAATCCAGTAAAGTAATTCGTATTGGATTATTATCGTCAAGGGAGGAGTATATGTCGTCGAATAAGGAAAGTAAAGTAGTTTCAGTATTATGTAATTTTCTAAATCCGTTCTGTCTATTGTCAAGTAGGTTATGTTCAGTTAGATATGCTAGTAGTTGGACATATACAGTCTTTTCTAGTAACTTAGCTAATAGTGGTAGTTGGGAAATAGGGCGGTAGTTAGATAAGTCATCTGGTGATAGTTTAGAATTTTTTATGAAGGGACTAATAATTGAGTGTTTGAGATGTTTGGGAATATTTCCTGTTAGTAGAGAAGTATCGATTATATCTTTGAAAAGTGGTGTAAGTGTAGTTGATAGTTTTTTTGTAAGGGACAGTGGGAGGGGGTCGTTTGGGGATGAACACTTAGCTGTAAGAATTAAGTTTAGTAATTCATCATTAGTTGGAAGCGTGAAGCTAGATAAAGTTATATGTGGTAATAGTGGTGATTGTGTAGTAATTGCACATATAGGTAGGTTTATTAGTTTTGTGAGTTTATTATGGATATTATCTATTTTATCGATGAAGTGTTTTGCAAAATTAGTTGTAAGTATTGATTCTGGTAAATTTGGGAGTATTCTATTTTTGGTTTTTCCTAAAAGTGTATTCATTGTTTTGTAGAGTCTTTTGTAGTTATTACTGTTTTGTATTAATTCATTTGATATGTAGTCAGTCTTTGCTTTTTTTAATGAGTTACGGTAGGTAGTACGTATCTGTCTCAGTATTGCTAAGTTCGTAGGTGTAGGGTATTTTATGTACGTTCGGTTAGTTCGTCGGAATTCGCATTTTTTTTATGTAAATCTGAATTGAACCATGGTGATCGATTATGTTCGGTAAATGAATTTGTTTTTAGAGGGGCATGTTTATTTAGTAAGTCTTTAAGTAAATCAGTTAGGGTTAGAGTTATTTTGTAGTTATGGCTAGTAGCTGTTATGATGTCAGTCATAAACGATTCTAAGTTTATTTTATTTATATTTCGGTAAGTTTTCTCTATTTGCTTTGGCAATTGTAAAGGTAAATTGAGGGGGCAGTTAATTGCATAGTGGTCAGTGAGAAGTATTGTTCTTTCTGGTTTATTTTTTAGAAGTTTGGAATGATGAGATGTTAGAATTAGATCTAACGTATGTCCGTGGGTATGCGTGGGAAAGTCAATATGTTGTTTCAAGTTAAGTTCATTGCAAAGTATTTTAAATTCTAGGT
>OZ038318.1:10817580-10927580 GCA_964035775.1 Osedax frankpressi
ATATGTATATATATATACATATATATATATATACATATATATCTACATAACGCCATAAAGAAAATTTACAGCGCATTAACCTATAGTTTAATGCGCTGTAAATTTTATATACAGGACAAATGAGGTTTTATTGTAAATTTTAAAAAATATATATTTCATATAAATTTAATTACATATCTTATTATTACTATACAAAAATAAAATATTACAATTTCACTATGAGAAACTATTATACAACTATCTAGTAAATAGAATATAAAACTGTTAAAGCCTCTATAAGAAGAACTACATTTTCGTTGTAAACAGTTATTGATTAATAAATACTAACAAAATCCCTTACTGAATTTGTTCTTGTGTTCCCTAAAATCAGCCGGAAATGCTACTCATATAATTACATTGATTGACATCTAGAACATATTACATTGGAATTTATTTTATAAAATACATTAAATATGTCTTATGATGTGTATTTAAAAAACTACGAAAGAATTTATATATAAATTTACTACATAATTGAACTAATATATTACTCTTAAATTTGAAAATATTTGTAAAATTACATAAATTCCAAAATTGCATATGATAATTATTATTAAATCAAATTAATATAAAATAATTGAAATAATAATATAAATAAATAATTTGTATAAGATATGTGCATACATTATTTTATATACATTATATTTATGAATAGTTTTAAAATTATATATGTATAGGTCACTTCTATACTGACATCGTCTGACCCTAATTTCCGATGCCCGTGTAAGCTACTTTTTTACAGTGCATATTATATATATATATATATATTATATATATCGTATTTTTTGATAAAGTTTTTACTTGAAATAACATAGTTTATGACAGAAATTAATATTAATTTATAATACATTATCATATTTGCTATATAAAAAAATCAATAAAATTTTTTTTTATTGAATGATATTTAGTTTTTAAGTAATAAATAATATATAATAAACAATTTAAAATTTTTTAATTATATGTGGAAATCTAATTAAAAAATTTTAAATTGTTAATTATATATTATTTATTACTTAAAAACTAAATATCATTCAATAAAAAAAAATTTTATTGATTTTTTTATATAGCAAATATGATAATGTATTATAAATTAATATTAATTTCTGTCATAAACTATGTTACTTCAAGTAAAAACTATTTCAACAAATACAATGGTTCTATTCTTAGCGCTTACGATACAATAGAGGACAAACAACTAGAAATTAATAACATGAATACCAACTGTATTGAAATTATAACACCAGGTTTCCACTAATCATATCCATAATGCATTCATTCATCCATCCATCCATCTATTCAAACCCACTCACCCACCTAGCCATATACTTATCCATCTATCCATCCACCCACCCACCTAGCCATATACCTATCCATCCATCCATCCATTCACCAATCTAGCCATATACCTATCCATCCATCCATCCATTCACTAATCTAGCCATATACCTATCATCCATCCATTCACCAATCTAGCCATATACCTATCCATCCATCCATCCATTCACCAATCTAGCCATATGCCTATCATCCATCCATTCACCAATCTAGCCATATACCTATCCATCCATCCATCCATCCATCCATCCATTCACCAATCTAGCCATATACCTATCCATCCATCCATTCACCAATCTAGCAATATACCTATCCATCCATCCATTCACCAATCTAGCCATATACCTATCCATCCATCCATTCACCAATCTAGCAATATACCCATTCATCTACCCAACCACTCACCCACCTAGCCATATACATATCTATCCATCCATCCATCCATCCATCCATCCACCTATAGATCATCGTATTAACTTTATTTTTCATTGAAGGAAGTACAGTAAAAAATGTTTTCGTTTTGTTAAAAATGCGGAAACCTTTATATATGTCTATATATGTAAACATAGTGCAATATGGAAAAACTGAAACAACTGGTAATAATATATATTGAGATATTCCTAATAGAAATTAATATACCATACTACATCATAATATAGTTGTAAACATAATGTAAAGCTTAATATATTAAACAAATGATTTGATAAAAAAAACGTGTTATAATATACATTTAATTACATTATGTAGTACGATAATAATACCAATATTTATATCGATATTTAAAAATATCTTTAAGTTTCGATTAATTCATTTCAAAAAAGCCTAATCAAAGTAAATATTATGTTTTATTTCTAGTAAGTCTTATCACATTTACAAATTCTCACCTAACGTTATTGTAAATGTGTTAGAACGTTATTAGTATACAGTTATAAAGTATACATTGCGATATCGGTTGTAATTTAAATTGATTATTGCTTCTATCATAGTGGAAACTTACACCATGTACTATTTTGATTTTGAAACACCCAGTGTATATCGCAGTACTGTTGTATCTAAAAAGGTTATGCAGAAAGCCGTACTAATCATGCAAATTTTAAACCATACTATTCGTGAAATAGAAATGAAAAAATATAATATCTGTATTGCTCAGTAAGTTTGATATAATAATATTTGAAATTGTAGTATGTATATACATACACAAACACACACATATATATATATATATATATATATATATATATATATATGTATATGTTTATATATATATATATATATTTATATATATATATATATATATATATATGTATGTATATATATATATATATATATATAGATATATATATATATGTATATATATCGGTTAATTTAAAAATATATCTGAATTAATTACAGAATTTAATGATATTATTAACTACATGTATATTTACATTATCATACATTATGTATTTAATTAATAATATAGACTTATAGTATGATTATTTCATTTATTTACTAAAAACTAGATTTAAAACTATTGTAAAATACTTCGGACTCATAAATGATTGGTGTTAATACTTTATGTAAATAATTACTTCAACGATTTATAGATATTACTAATTCGATAAATATAAATCTGTTACTACAATAACGCACCGCACCGCCCCAGAATCGAATCCAAAAACCTGTTAAAGTTAATCGCTGAAGGTAAATCGTTTCTCGCTGGGGCCATTGGTATACAGATAAACGGTATTCCTCCCGAAACCAACAATATATCGATTTGTGTACAAAAGTACAATGTGTTCTCCAAGTTAGTGTATATTTATTTATAATTGGCACGAATACAAGTATAATATTTATTATGAGTTAATCTATAGCAATGGCTAAATATTTCAATTCACATTCACACATTCATTAGTAGTATATATTGGTCAAATGTACATATTTGTGTATGCCAGAATATACTTCTACGTATGTGTAATTTGAAGTTAATTTAAAGTTTCAACATTATAATCTGCACTAATATTAAATACTGATATCATATGATATCCGTACTTAATTTCAATGTATTATTTCTATGATATATTAAAAATGTGTTTATTGACTACAATTATATATTTGATATATAGAAATATATAGTATGGTTTAATTATTGAATACTTCGTATTCACTACATGCTCTATACTTACTCAATACATTCCTTCTCACTATACAATCAACTCAGTTCACACCCTACGCAATATACTCACCACACAATGTACTCACTACACAATGTACTCACTACACAATGTACTCACTACACAATGTACTCACTACACAATGTATTCACTACACAATGTACTCACTACACAATGTACTCACTACACAATATACTAACTACACAATGCACTCGCTATACAATGTACTCACCACACAATGTACTCACTACACAATGTAATCACTACACAATGTACTCACTACACAATGTACTCACCACACAATGTACTCACCACACAATGTACTCACTACACAATGTACTCACCATACAATGTACTCACCAGACAATGTACTCACTACACAATGTACTCACTACACAATGTATTCACTACACAATGTATTCACCACACAATGTACCCACTACACAATTTAATCACCAAACAATGAACTCACTACACAATGTACTCACTACACAATGTAATCATCACACAATGTACTCACTACACAATGTACTCACTACACAATGTATTCACTACACAATGTACTCACTAAACAATATACTAACTACACAATGCACTCGCTATACAATGTACTCACCACACAATGTACTCACTACACAATGTACCCACTACACAATGTACCCACTACAC
Organism: Osedax frankpressi; assembly: GCA_964035775.1. Lineage (NCBI taxonomy): Eukaryota > Metazoa > Annelida > Polychaeta > Sabellida > Siboglinidae > Osedax > Osedax frankpressi. The sequence continues at coordinate 10,821,777 of OZ038318.1, forward strand.
AATATACTCACTACACAATGTACCCACTACACAATTCCTTAGAATGTATCCGATAGCCCGTTCTGGTGCCAACCTACTCAAAGGGTCATGGTTGATATTTAATGACAAGCGAAACAAAAAAATGAGGTTAGTAATTTCCATGCATTTGTTTTATTATAAATAATCTTTAATATTGACTTAGACAACGTTTACTATATATATATATATATATATATATATATATATATATATATATAGATATATAGATAGATATATATATATATATATATATATATATATATATATAATATATATATATATATTAATACAATTATCCACTTATATTATTCATTAATAAATTTTTATATTTATCACATAATTAAGAGATTTTAATTTTTTATTTAAAACATTAAACATTAATTTAGTAATGTTCGTTTAACTTTAATTATGAAAAATTAAAAATATAACCAAGTATGTCTTATACTTTCTTATTTAGAATATTTGATATAAGCGAAAAATGAGCTAAAGTGATATAATAATGAACGGTAATGAAAATAACAATCTAAAAGTTGAATTTTCCAATTACTATGATAATAATTGTTTACAATAATTCTAGATTATATATTTATTTTAATATCATTATAGTTTTAGTATTGAGTTAATCTCATATTTAATATTTTGGTGAATATATTAATATATATTTTTACAATTTATATTTTTCTCTTCGTTGTCAATATTAGGAGAATAATTAGATAAAACATGATTCCTTATTCTTCTATTACTTATTCTACTGTACAATGTCCAAAAACTGTATTCACTTTAATTTTTTTTTACATGTTTCACGTAGTTGTGAATATAGACTTTTCGATGGACATTTGCCAACCAAGAAAATTTATGCTAGCAAACTAAAGTTGACACTTAAGTATAATACGAGTATTGTGGTCGTATTTAAAGGTATGATACCTCTCCCTATCTGCCTCTCTACCTCCCTCCCTCCCTCTCTATCTATATATATATCTATATATCTATCTATCTATATATATATATATATCTTTATCTCTATTTCTATCTCTATCTCTATCTCTATCTATATATCTATCAATATCTCTATCTCTATCTCTATCTCTATCTCTATCTCTATCTCTATCTCATTCTCTATCTCTATATTTATCTCTATCTCTATCTCTATATTTATCTCTATCTCTATCTCTATCTCTATCTATATCTATATATCTATCTCTATCTCTATCTCTATCCCTATCCCTATATATCTATCTCTATCTCTATCTCTATATCTATCTCTATCTCTATCTCTATCTCTATCTCTATATCTATCTCTATCTCTATATCTATCTCTATCTCTATCTCTATCTCTATCTCTATCCCTATCCCTATCCTTATCCCTATCCCTATCCCTATCCCTATCCCTATCCATATCCCTATATCTATCCCTATCCCTATCCCTATCTCGATCCCTATCCCTATACCTATCCCTATCCATATCCCTATCTCTATCTCTATCTCTATCTCTATCTCTATCCCTACCCCTATCCCTATCCATATCTCTATCTCTATCTCTATCTCTATCTCTATCCCTATCCCTATCCATATCCCTATCCATATCCCTATCCGTATCCCTATCCCTATCCCTATCCATATCTCTATCTCTATCCCTATCCCTATCCCTATCCTTATCCCTATCCCTATTCCTATCCCTATCCCTATCCCTATCCCTATCCCTATATCTATCCCTATCCCTATCCCTATCCCTATCCCTATCCCTATCCCTATCCATATATCTATCTATATCTCTATCCCTATCCCTATACCTATCCATATCCCTATCTCTATCCCTATACCTATCCATATCCCTATCTCTATATCTATATCTGTCTCTATCTCTATCTCTATCTCTATCTCTATCTCTATCTCTATCTCTATCTCTACTTCTATCTCAATCTCTATCTCTATCTCTATCTCTATCTCTATCTCTATCTCTATCTCAATCTCTATCTCTATCTCTATCTCTATCTCTATCTCTATATCTATCTCTAACTCTGTCTCTATCCCTAGCTCTATCTCTATCTCTATCTCTATCTCTATCTCTATATCTAGCTCTATCTCTATTCCTATCTCTATCTATATCTATATATCTATCTATATCTATCTATATCTATCTATATCTATCTCTAGCTATATATCTATCTCAATCTATATAGCTATCTCTATCTCTATCTCTATCCCTAGCTCTATCGCTATCTATATCTCTATCTATATCGCTATCTCTCTCTTATTCTCTATCTCTATCTATATCTCTATCTCTATCTCTATCTCTATCTCTATCTCTATCTCTATCCCTATCCCTATCCATATCCTTATCCCTATCCCTATCCATATCCCTATCCCTATCCCTATCCCTATCACTATCCCTATCCCTATCCCTATCTCTATCTATATATCTATCTCTATATATATCTCTATCTCTATCCCTATCCCTGTCTCTATCCCTATCTCTATCTCTATCTATATCTATATCTATATATATCTATATCTATATCTATCTCTATATATCTATATATCTATCTATATCTCTCTCACTAGCTCTATCTCTATCTCTATCTCTATCTCTATCTCTATATCTATCTATATCTATCTATATCTATCTATATCTATCTATATCTATCTATATCTATATCTAGCTATATATATATATATCTCTATATCTATCTCTACCTCTATCTCAATCTCAATCTCTATAGCTATCTCTATCTCTATCTCTATATCTATCTCTATCTCTATCTCTATCTCTATCTCTATCTCTATATCTATGTCTATCTCAATCTCTATCTCTATCTCTATCTCTATCTATATATCTATATCTATCTCTATCTCTATCTCTGTCTCTATCCCTAGCTCTATCTCTATCTCTATCTCTATCTCTATATCTATATATATCTCTATCTCTATCTCTATCTCTATCTCTATCTCTATCTCTATCTCTATCTATATCTATCTATATCTATCTATATCTATCTCTAGCTATATATATATATATCTCTCTATCTCTATCTCTATCTCTATCTCTATCTCTTTTTCTATCCCTATCCCTTTTCCTATCCTCATCACTATCCCTATCCCTATCCCTATCCATATCCCTATCCCTATCCCTATCTCTATCTCTATTCCTATCTCTATCTATATCAATATATCTATCTCTATCTATATCTATATCTCTATCTCTGTCTCTATCCCTATCACTATCCCTATCCCTATCCCTATCTCTATCTATATATCTATCACTATATATACCTTTATCTCTATCCCTATCCCTGTCTCTATCCCTATCTCTATCTCTATCTATATCTATATCTATATATATATCTATATCTGTATCTATATCTATATCTATATATCTATATATCTATCTATATCTCTATCACTAGCTCTATCTCTATCCCTATCTCTATCTCTATCTATATCTCTATCTCTATCCCTATCCCTGTCTCTATCCCTATCTCTATCTCTATCTATATCTATATCTATATATATATTTATATCTATATCTATATCTATATATCTATATATCTATCTATACCTCTATCCCTATCTCTATCTCTATCTCTATCTCTATCTCTATCTCTATATCTATCTATATCTATCTATATCTATCTATATCTATCTATATCTATATCTAGCTATATATATATCTCTATCTCTACCTCTATCTCTATCTCTATCTCTATCTCTATCTCTATCTCTATATCTATCTATATCTATCTATATCTATCTATATCTATCTCTAGCTATATATATATATCTCTATCTCTATCTCTATCTCTATCTCTATCTCTATCTCTATCCCTACCCCTATCCCTATCTCTATCTCTATCTCTATCTCTATCCCTATCCCTATCCATATCCCTATCCCTATACCTATCCCTATCCCTATCCCTATCCCTATCCCAATCCCTATCCCTATCCCTATCTCTATCCATATCCCTATATCTATCCCTATCCCTATCCCTATCCCTATCCCTATATATATCCCTATCCCTATCCCTATCCCTATTTATATCTCTATCTCTATCTCTATAGCTATCTCTATCTCTATCTCAATCTCTATCTCTATCTCTATCTCTATCTCTATCTCTATCTCTATCTCTATCTCTATCTCTATCTCTATCTCTATAGCTATCTCTATCTCTATCTCTATCTCTATCTCTATCCCTATCCCTATCCCTATCCTTATCCCTATCCCTATCCCTATCCCTATCCCTATCCCTATCCCTATCCATATCTCTATCTCTATCTCTATCCCTATCCCTATCCCTATCCTTATCCCTATTCCTATCCCTATCCCTATCCCTATCCCTATCCCTATATATATCCCTATCCCTATCTCTATCCCTATCCCTATCCCTATCCCTATCCATATATCTATCTATATCTCTATCCCTATCCCTATACCTATCCATATCCCTATCTCTATCCCTATACCTATCCATATCCCTATCTCTATATCTATATCTGTCTCTATCCCTAGCTCTATCTCTATCTCTATCTCTATCTCTATCTCTATCTCTATCTCTATCTCTATCTCTACCTCTATCTCAATCTCTATCTCTATCTCTATCTCTATCTCTATCTCTATCTCTATCTCTATCTCTATCTCTATCTCTATCTCAATCTCTATCTCTATCTCTATCTCTATCTCTAACTCTGTATCTATCTCTATCTCTATCTCTATCTCTATAGCTATCTCTATCTCTATCTCTATCTCTATCTCTATCTCTATCCCTATCCCTATCCCTATCCTTATCCCTATCCCTATCCCTATTCCTATCCCTATCCCTATCCATATATCTATCTCTATCTCTATCTCTATCTCTACCCCTATCCCTATCCCTATCCCTATCCTTATCCCTATTCCTATCCCTATCCCTATCCCTATCCCTATATCTATCCCTATCCCTATCTCTATCCCTATCCCTATCCCTATCCATATATCTATCTATATCTCTATCCCTATCCCTATACCTATCCATATCCCTATCTCTATCCCTATACCTATCCATATCCCTATCTCTATATCTATATCTGTCTCTATCCCTAGCTCTATCTCTATCTCTATCTCTATCTCTATCTCTATCTCTATCTCTATCTCTATCTCTATCTCTATCTCTATCTCTATCTCTACCTCTATCTCAATCTCTATCTCTATCTCTATCTCTATCTCTATCTCTATATCTATCTCTATCTCTATCTCAATCTCTATCTCTATCTCTATCTCTAACTCTGTCTCTATCCCTATCTCTATCTCTATCTCTATCTCTATCTCTATCTCTATCTCTATCTCTATATCTAGCTATATCTCTATTCCTATCTCTATCTATATCTATATATATATATATCTCTATCTCTATCTCTATCTCTATCCCTATCCCTATACCTATCCATATCCCTATCTCTATATCTATATCTGTCTCTATCCCTAGCTCTATCTCTATCTCTATCTCTATATCTATCTCTATCTCTATCTCTATCTATATCTATATCTCTATCTCTGTATCTATCCCTATCTCTATCTCTATCTCTATTTCTATCTCTATCTCTATCTCTATCTCTATCTCTATCTCTATCTATATCTCTATCTCTATCTCTATCGCTATCTCTATCTCTATCTCTATCTATATATCTATATCTATCTCTATATCTATCTCTATATATATCTCTATCTCTATATCTATCTATATCTATCTATATCTATCTATATCTACCTCTAGCTATATATCTATCTCAATCTATATAGCTATCTCTATCTCTATCTCTATCCCTAGCTCTATCGCTATCTATATCTCTATCTATATCGCTATATCTCTCTTATTCTCTATCTCTATCTATATCTCTATCTCTATCTCTATCTCTATCTCTATCCCTATCCCTATCCCTATCCATATCCCTATCCCTATCCCTATCCCTATCCATATCCCTATCCTTATCCCTATCCATATCCCTATCCCTATCCCTATCCCTATCACTATCCCTATCCCTATCCCTATCTCTATCTATATATCTATCTCTATATATATCTCTATCTCTATCCCTATCCCTGTCTCTATCCCTATCTCTATCTCTATCTATATCTATATCTATATATATCTATATCTATATCTATATCTATATATCTATATATCTATCTATATCTCTATCACTAGCTCTATCTCTATCCCTATCTCTATCTATATCTATATCTCTATCTCTATCCCTATCCCTGTCTCTATCCCTATCTCTATCTCTATCTATATCTATATCTATATATATATCTATATCTATATCTATATATCTATATATCTATCTATACCTCTATCCCTATCTCTATCTCTATCTCTATCTCTATCTCTATATCTATCTCTATCTCTATATCTATCTATATCTATCTATATCTATCTATATCTATCTATATCTATCTATATCTATATCTAGCTATATATATCTCTATCTCTACCTCTATCTCAATCTCAATCTCTATAGCTATCTCTATCTCTATATCTATTTCTATCTCTATCTCTATCTCTATCTCTATCTCTATCTATATATCTATATCTATCTCTATCTCTATCTCTGTCTCTATCCCTAGCTCTATCTCTATCTCTATCTCTATCTCTATATCTATATATATCTCTATCTCTATCTCTATCTCTATCTCTATCTCTATATCTATCTATATCTATCTATATCTATCTATATCTATCTATATCTATCTCTAGCTATATATATATATCTCTATCTCTATCTCTATCTCTATTTCTATCCCTATCCCTATTCCTATCCTTATCACTATCCCTATCCCTATCCCTATCCATATCCCTATCCCTATCCCTATCTCTATCTCTATTCCTATCTCTATCTATATCAATATATCTATCTCTATCTATATATATATCTCTATATCTATCTCTATACCTAGCTCTATCTCTATCTCTATCTCTATCTCTATCTCTATCTCTATCTCTATCTCTATCTCTACCTCTATCTCAATCTCTATCTCTATCTCTATCTCTATCTCTATATCTATCTCTATCTCTATCTCAATCTCTATCTCTATCTCTAACTCTGTCTCTATCCCTATCTCTATCTCTATCTCTATCTCTATCTCTATCTCTATATCTAGCTATATCTCTATTCCTATCTCTATCTATATCTATATATATATATCTCTATCTCTATCTCTATCTCTATCCCTATCCCTATACCTATCCATATCCCTATCTCTATATCTATATCTGTCTCTATCCCTAGCTCTATCTCTATCTCTATCTCTATATCTATCTCTATCTCTATCTCTATCTATATCTCTATCTCTATCTCTATCGCTATCTCTATCTCTATCTCTATCTATATATCTATATCTATCTCTATATCTATCTCTATATATATCTCTATCTCTATATCTATCTATATCTATCTATATCTATCTATATCTATCTCTAGCTATATATCTATCTCAATCTATATAGCTATCTCTATCTCTATCTCTATCCCTAGCTCTATCGCTATCTATATCTCTATCTGTATCGCTATCTCTCTCTTATTCTCTATCTCTATCTATATCTCTATCTCTATCTCTATCTCTATCTCTATCTCTATCTCTATCCCTATCCCTATCCCTATCCATATCCCTATCCCTATCCCTATCCCTATCCATATCCCTATCCTTATCCCTATCCATATCCCTATCCCTATCCCTATCCCTATCACTATCCCTATCCCTATCCCTATCTCTATCTATATATCTATCTCTATATATATCTCTATCTCTATCCCTATCCCTGTCTCTATCCCTATCTCTATCTCTATCTATATCTATATCTATATATATCTATATCTATATCTATATCTATATATCTATATATCTATCTATATCTCTATCACTAGCTCTATCTCTATCCCTATCTCTATCTATATCTATATCTCTATCTCTATCCCTATCCCTGTCTCTATCCCTATCTCTATCTCTATCTATATCTATATCTATATATATATTTATATCTATATCTATATATCTATATATCTATCTATACCTCTATCCCTATCTCTATCTCTATCTCTATCTCTATCTCTATCTCTATCTCTATATCTATCTATATCTATCTATATCTATCTATATCTATCTATATCTATCTATATCTATATCTAGCTATATATATATCTCTATCTCTATCTCTACCTCTATCTCAATCTCAATCTCTATAGCTATCTCTATCTCTATCTCTATCTCTATATCTATTTCTATCTCTATCTCTATCTCTATCTCTATCTATATATCTATATCTATCTCTATCTCTATCTCTGTCTCTATCCCTAGCTCTATCTCTATCTCTATCTCTATCTCTATATCTATATATATCTCTATCTCTATCTCTATCTCTATCTCTATCTCTATCTCTATATCTATCTATATCTATCTATATCTATCTATATCTATCTATATCTATCTCTAGCTATATATATATATATATCTCTATCTCTATCTCTATCTCTATTTCTATCCCTATCCCTATCCCTATCCCTATTCCTATCCTTATCACTATCCCTATCCCTATCCCTATCCATATCCCTATCTCTATCTCTATTCCTATCTCTATCTATATCTATATATCTATCTCTATCTCTATCTATATCTCTATATATATATATATATCTCTATATATATCTCTATCCCTATCCCTATCCCTATCCATATCCATATCCCTATCCCTATCCCTATCCCCATCCCTATCCCTATCCCTATCCCTATCCCTATCCCTATCCCTATCCCTATCTCTATTTATATATCTATATCTATATCTATATCTATATCTATATATCTATATATCTATCTATATCTCTATCCCTAGCTCTATCTCTATCCCTATCTCTATCTATATCTCTATCTCTATCTCTATCTCTGTCTCTATCCCTAGCTCTATCTCTATATATATCTATCTATATCTATCTATATCTATCTCTATCTCTATATATATCTCTATCTCTATCACTTTCTCTATCTCTATCTCTATCTCTATCTCTATTTCTATATATATCTCTATCTCTATCTCTATCTCTATCTCTATCTCTATCTATATATCTATATCTATATATATCTCTATATCTATCTCTATATCTATCTATATCTATCTATATCTATCTATATCTATCTCTAGCTATATATCTATCTCAATTTATATAGCTATCTCTATATCTATCTCTATACCTAGCTCTATCGCTATCTCTATCTCTATATCTATCTATATCTCTATCTATATCGCTATCTCTCTCTTATTCTCTATCTCTATCTCTATCTCTATCTCTATCTCTATCTCTATCTCTATCTCTATCTCTATCTATATCTATCTATATCTATCTATATCTATCTATATCTATCTATATCTATATCTAGCTATATATATATCTATATCTCTATCTCTACCTCTATCTCAATCTCAATCTCTATAGCTATCTCTATCTCTATCTCTATCTCTATATCTATCTCTATCTCTATCTCTATCTCTATCTCTATCTCTATCTCTATTTCTATCTCTATCTCTATCTATATCTCTATCTCTATCTATATATCTATATCTATCTCTATCTCTGTCTCTATCCCTAGCTCTATCTCTATCTCTATCTCTATCTTTACATCTATATATATCTCTATCTCTATCTCTATATCTATCTATATCTATCTATATCTATCTATATCTATCTCTAGCTATATATATATATATCTCTATCTCTATCTCTATCTCTATTTCTATTTCTATCCCTATCCCTATTCCTATCCTTATCACTATCCCTATCCCTATCCCTATCCATATCCCTATCCCTATCCCTATCTCTATCTCTATTCCTATATCTATCTATATCAATATATCTATCTCTATCTATATCTATATCTCTATCTCTGTCTCTATCCCTAGCTCTATCTCTATCTCTATATATATCTCTATCTCTATCTCTATCTCTATCTCTATCCCTATCCCTATTCCTATCCTTATCACTATCCCTATCCCTATCCCTATCCATATCCCTATCTCTATCTCTATTCCTATCTCTATCTATATCTATATATCTATCTCTATCTCTATCTATATCTCTATCTATATATATATCTCTATATATATATCTATCCCTATCCCTATCCCTATCCATATCCATATCCCTATCCCTATCCCCATCCCTATCCCTATCCCTATCCCTATCCCTATCCCTATCCCTATCCCTATCCCTATCCATATCTCTATTTATATATCTATATCTATATCTATATCTATATCTATATATCTATATATCTATCTATATCTCTATCCCTAGCTCTATCTCTATCCCTATCTCTATCTATATCTCTATCTCTATCTCTATCTCTGTCTCTATCCCTAGCTCTATCTCTATATATATCTATCTATATCTATCTATATCTATCTCTATCTCTATATATATCTCTATCTCTATCACTTTCTCTATCTCTATCTCTATCTCTATTTCTATATATATCTCTATCTCTATCTCTATCTCTATCTCTATCTATATATCTATATCTATATATATCTCTATATCTATCTCTATATCTATCTATATCTATCTATATCTATCTATATCTATCTCTAGCTATATATCTATCTCAATTTATATAGCTATCTCTATATCTATCTCTATACCTAGCTCTATCGCTATCTCTATCTCTATCTATATCGCTATCTCTCTCTTATTCTCTATCTCTATCTCTATCTCTATCTCTATCTCTATCTCTATCTCTATCTATATCTATCTATATCTATCTATATCTATCTATATCTATCTATATCTATATCTAGCTATATATATATCTCTATCTCTATCTCTACCTCTATCTCAATCTCAATCTCTATAGCTATCTCTATCTCTATCTCTATCTCTATATCTATCTCTATCTCTATCTCTATCTCTATCTCTATCTCTATCTCTATCTCTATTTCTATCTCTATCTCTATCTCTATCTCTATCTCTATCTATATATCTATATCTATCTCTATCTCTATCTCTGTCTCTATCCCTAGCTCTATCTCTATCTCTATCTCTATCTCTACATCTATATATATCTCTATCTCTATCTCTATCTCTATCTCTATCTCTATATCTATCTATATCTATCTATATCTATCTATATCTATCTCTAGCTATATATATATATATATATATATCTCTATCTCTATCTCTATCTCTATCTCTATCTCTATCTCTATCTCTATTTCTATCCCTATCCCTATCCCTATTCCTATCCTTATCACTATCCCTATCCCTATCCATATCCATATCCCTATCCCTATCTCTATCTCTATTCCTATCTCTATCTATATCAATATATCTATCTCTATCTATATCTATATCTCTATCTCTGTCTCTATCCCTAGCTCTATCTCTATCTCTATATATATCTCTATCTCTATCTCTATCTCTATCTCTATCCCTATCCCTATTCCTATCCTTATCACTATCCCTATCCCTATCCCTATCCATATCCCTATCTCTATCTCTATTCCTATCTCTATCTATATCTATATATATCTATCTCTATCTCTATCTATATCTCTATCTATATATATATCTCTATATATATCTCTATCCCTATCCCTATCCATATCCATATCCCTATCCCTATCCCCATCCCTATCCCTATCCCTATCCATATCCCTATCCCTATCCCTATCCCTATCCCTATCCCTATTCCTATCTCTATTTATATATCTATATCTATATCTATATCTATATCTATATATCTATATATCTATCTATATCTCTATCCCTAGCTCTATCTCTATCCCTATCGCTGTCTCTATCCCTAGCTCTATCTATATATATATATCTATCTATATCTATCTATATCTATCTCTATCTCTATATATATATCTATCTCTATCACTTTCTCTATCTCTATCTCTATCTCTATCTCTATCTCTATTTCTATATATATCTCTATCTCTATATCTATCTCTATCTCTATCTCTATCTATATATCTATATCTATATATATCTCTATATCTATCTCTATATCTATCTATATCTATCTATATCTATCTATATCTATCTCTAGCTATATATCTATCTCAATTTATATAGCTATCTCTATATCTATCTCTATACCTAGCTCTATCGCTATCTCTATCTCTATCTCTATCTATATCTCTATCTATATCGCTATCTCTCTCTTATTCTCTATCTCTATCTCTATCTCTATCTCTATCTCTATCTCTATCTCTATCTCTATCTCTATCTCTATCTCTATATATATCTCTATCTATCTCTATCTCTATCTATATCTGTCTCTATCTCTATCTCTATCTCTATCTCTATCTCTATATCTATCTCTATCTCTATCTCTATCTCTATCTCTATCTCTATATCTATCTATATCTATATATCTATCTATATCTCTATCTATATCTATATCTCTATCTCTGTCTCTATCCCTAGCTCTATATCTATCTATATCTATCTATATATAGCTATCTCTATATATATCTCAATCTCTATCGCTATCTCTATCTCTATCTTTATAATGCCTATATCTTTATAATAACAATGACCCCCATATTGTGTATAGATAAATACTTAATCAGACAAGTAAGAATTTATGCATCCAATAATTTCAAAAACAATGATTTAAAGATCACCTTGCTAATTGAATCTGATATCACGAGTAAAAAAAATGAATTTGCCTTAAAAGAACCGAACTGTAGGTTAATACTGGTCATTTTTAGAATTACCAATATATATACATCAAAAAGAGGTATATATATATATATATATATACAATGTATATTATACATGTATAACCTTTGCGTTAAATCGATATAAAGCGAAATCTAAAAAATCAAAGTACATATTCACATAAGTAAGATATTTTGTTCTTTCAAATATGATCTTGAAATAAGTATTTCAATAAAATTTTCATTAAATTTGATGGCAAATTTAGGTTATAATCAGGAAAATTCCAATATATATTTGTCATCTAAAGGTTTCTAACTATTTCCATTATATTTATATTTTGTTTATATTTGTTATTTTTCTCACATCTTTTTGCTTCTTTAACTTCATTACATATTGCATATATCTTTTATAATGTTCATCTATATTTTTAAATTTAACATTTTTTTTGGATATAATTAATGATTTGGGATGCATATCGTATACCAATAGACCCACACTAATTGATTAAGTAATACATCTTTCTTAATTATTGATACTTTTTACACAAATATTAATAATAATTTAATTCTTAAATCTGGAATAATCATACATTCAAGATCACTAATTATATCCAATTATTTTTAAAATTAACTTGTTATTAACAAAACCATTTAAACTATATAAAACAGATACAAAGACTACTATTACACTTAATAAATGATATCGTGTTTCATTTATTTGATAATTAAAATGATTATTATTGGACGTTTAAAATAATATTAAAAATACTGTAAATATCTGGAAATTATTTGTAGATTACATCATTATTAAATTCCATGAAAATTGCCCAATTTTGTATACAAATAAAAAAAAATACAAAAATGATATCTAGAAATTTATCCGAACAAAAAAAATGCTCGAAAAACAACAATTATATAGAAAATATAATTTTCTAATCTTTTAAAATCATCTAACAGCTCTAATTCGAAAGACAAATATCAACTATTATTCAAATTTATTGCAAAATAATACTGAATATAATAGGAATATATTGAAAAATCTAAATTCAAATACCATATAATTTATTGAACTCAATTAAATTTAATATATTTTAGGAAAATTTAAAATGATTTGGTTTCCAAAATTGAGAAAAAGATTTTTATAAATTCTTGTCAAACCCTAAAAAATAGTTTTTAGATAATCTTCAATGAATTTGATTTAAATACAATTTTAAGGAATTCAGCCCTAAAAATTCAAGAGATATTTTTGAATTATCAATGAAATAATTTAATTTATATTCCCTAATTATTTTTATAATTTTTTTAATAATAATTATATCGGAGCTACTATTTTTCGACTAAAAAGTCTATTAACTTAGTGAATCACAATATTTTAATTAGAAAGCATTAATATTAGAATATAAGGAATTATACTAGACGACTGTATAGTTATTTATCTAGTAGATACCTATAATGTCGTCCTATAAGACTAGTTAGATATCAATGTTTTGTCCGTATTCTTTGGCTTATAAATATCTCATTACCAAATTAACGCTTTTGAAATATTGTATATATTATATTTCATTATCATATAAATATGTAATCAGTATTCGATCAAATCTGAATACGAATCCATTTAATTTATAAATGAATCCATTTCATCCTCATATGAATAAATATATCCTAATATGAAGAAATTTCACCTTATACGTATATATACATATATATCAAATATATACGATGACATAGCATTAATATATGAATGTATTTAAATAATCACCACCCACGGAAATACATGAATAATATATTACAATAAATACCTATTGAATTAATCTGCAAAGGTAACCAACATCAACAAACATGACAATATTAATAACGAAAACTTCTCAATCAGGAATAACTTTGATATATCAGACGATCATAGAGATGACTACCATGACTATGCTTGTAACTTAGTCGAACCGTTAATTACTAATAATGCCATGTTGATAACTACTACTATTAGTATAAATATACTAGAAATCGCGGGGTTCAAGGAATTAAAGATCGGACCAAAACATTACGGTAAATATAATGTAATATCTATTGCGTAGAATGGGTATTTGGGTATTGCAGGATATGTATCAATATATAGGGATATGTCGGGATAAACGAAGTATGGCTGTATCCCTATATATAGGTGTGTCAATATGTATTTACTTCTATAGAAATATAGTATTTTAGTAGTTATGTAAGGATTTATGGAGTTTTTGGGAAGTATATTTTTGTGGATTGTGGTACATAGAAGTATATACAAATGAGTTCAGGTTAACGAGTTATAAGTGTGTGTTTGGTAGTTATGGTAAATAAGGTTGTTAATATGTATGCAGGAGTTGGGAATATGTGGATATATATGAGAGTAGATATTCAGGAATGTGTGAATGTGTCATGCAGGGAAATATCATTTCTATATAATGAAGATGGATTGGCTGCAAGATAACATATGAGAGGGATACATATAACGGGATTAATAATGTGCATATTTAATATTTGCCAGGTAGAACGGGTAATAGTTTATTAATTGTAATATTGCAAGATGTATTTTCTTAGGTATTTGTAATCCAGTTTAGAAATACACTCTTATGTGAATGAATGATTCATATCATAAATACTATTTTATTATAAGCATTTATATGAAAAACACTCTCGTTAAAAATCATGAATCATCGATTAATAAAAGGAAAAAGGCATCAATATTTGAATTTTCACATATTATTATACATTATATAGTTATACAATTTTAACTTCATTTTCACTAATAAATTTTAACATTTAAATCAAATAATAAAGATAAAGTAGAAAGTATGTATTTATGAATATATATATATATATATATATATATATATATATATATATATATATATATATATATATTTATAATAATATATCATAATAATATAAAATTTAAATCAATGTAATTAATTAATTCTATTCTTTCATAAACAGGTAATTTCACAATGCTTTTTATATTTGTAATTGTTAGCTCGATAATTGCCATGTTAGTTATTTCATGGCAAATATTAGCGACACCTATTATTTTCAGAACATGTTACATTGTTTTTAAAATACTAAATCGTCGTATATTAATAAAATATAAATTTGAAATTAGACCGCGCCCCATTATAATTCTTGTTATTAGTTAAGTTATTAGTTAAGTTATTAGTTAAGTTATTAGTTAAGTTATTAGTTAAGTTATTAGTTAAGTTATTAGTTAAGTTATTAGTTAAGTTATTAGTTAAGTTATTAGTTAAGTTATTAGTTAAGTTATTAGTTAAGTTATTAGTTAAGTTATTAGTTAAGTTATTAGTTAAGTTATTAGTTAAGTTATTAGTTAAGTTATTAGTTAAGTTATTAGTTAAGTTATTAGTTAAGTTATTAGTTAAGTTATTAGTTAAGTTATTAGTTAAGTTATTAGTTAAGTTATTAGTTAAGTTATTAGTTAAGTTATTAGTTAAGTTATTAGTTAAGTTATTAGTTAAGTTATTAGTTAAGTTATTAGTTAAGTTATTAGTTAAGTTATTAGTTAAGTTATTAGTTAAGTTATTAGTTAAATTATTAGTTAAGTTATTAGTTAAGTTATTAGTTAAGTTATTAGTTAAGTTATTAGTTAAGTTATTAGTTAAATTATTAGTTAAGTTATTAGTTAAGTTATTAGTTAAGTTATTAGTTAAGCTATTAGTTAAGTTATTAGTTAAGTTATTAGTTAAGTTATTAGTTAAGTTATTAGTTAAGTTATTAGTTAAGTTATTAGTTAAGTTATTAGTTAAGTTATTAGTTAAGTTATTAGTTAAGTTATTAGTTAAGTTATTAGTTAATTTATACGATTAAATACCAACTGACAAGATTAACAATAATCACATTATTATATATTTTTAGTTTAAACTGATCACAAGATTTGACTATAGTCAGAGAATTCTAACACGTTTACATATGTAGTATTCGCGTAGGACATAGTCAATTGACTTTATTTGAACACATTTTATCTTTACAACTATAGAGTTGGAGTTATGGCCTACATCGTGATAATCGATGATAAGGGGGATGATGTAAACGATGATACTATGGACAAAATTGCCCAAGGAAAAGGTTACTAGAATTTCTCCCATGCGAAGTTCTTTATATGGAATTAAATTAACATGTTTTATCGAATAATCAATTCACAATTAAATTATTATATTTCTCGTCGAATGGTACTAAATAGACACTTATATCATAGGGATTTTAAAAACACTTCCCTTTAAGTAATTACGTAATAAATATAGTTTTATTCAAGTAATATGTTTGTTATAATATGTGTTTTCGCACGTATAGCATATGAGTTATATAAAACATTAACTTGTGTGTGAAAAACTATACAAATTAGAAATTATATTAAATTATGTATACTATTTTATTTATAATAATACTACTAATAAAACAAAGTTAGATTTGGTAATATAAATTAATATATCGTATTCCTATAGGTATTGATATTAATAGTTCAACGAATATCAATAAAGGTTAACTATACGAATTATCCTAAATGATAATTCAATTAAAATATGTTTAAAAAGTATGTATGTATGTGTTACTGTTTAAAATTAAACTTACAGATAATCAAAAAAGTGTAGCCGGATCATTATGTATGTTTATCTATAGGCATATATAATTTAAAGAATTATATGCAATAGTAATATACTTTATAACTAGACAAACTAATATTTACAATTTACGCGCAAACACACACACCTTACTTGATCTCACTACATTGCTAACAGTTTTACTAGATCCGCTGCATTTGATACCATAAAATCCTCTTTATTAAACTCCAATCCTTAGGAATTAATCAAAATATAATTGCTACATCGCTTTTATTTTTATTTTACTATATCGTTCATTTTTATTTGTTAATACATTGTAGAACATTTATCAAAATGTTAAATTCTTTGAGTAAATAATACATTCTTAACGCACGCACAATGCACGTCGTACATACTCTCACACACACAAATACACACACACTATGTATATATATATATATATATATATATATATATATATATATATATATATATATACATATATATTTCATTAAACAATTTATATTTAGTATTAAATTCAGATACGAAGACAACTGAATGTAAGTTTTAATAATCTTAATACTAAAACTAATAACAATGACTATTAATATATTAGGTAACAGAAGAATCTCATTTTTATTAAGGAATTATTCAACTTAAAAAGATTTCTTTAATTCGTAGAAATATTTCAAATGCAAATAATCAAATAATCCTAAAAACATAATTTACTTAAATTACATGATTCTCTTATAAGTAACTACACTACAAGCAATACTGACTTACGATTACGACTAAACTGGATGACAATTGCTAACTCTATTAACTATAAATTAATATCGATATTAAAAAACCCTGACTTATGACCAACCACAAAACTTAAGACAAGTACTAAATATAAAGACAAATTACAGATAACTACGATCTTCCCACTTCATAACTCTCTCACTACTTCCCATGCCATTAAATTCGGTTGGTAACAAGATTTTTCGCCACCTGGCTCTAAACAAATGGAACCACCTTCCCAAAAAACTATTACCCCCACAGTCACTAATATGTTTAAGCGCAGGCTAAAAAGCTTCCTGCTTAGGTGAGAATAATCACCTCCACTATATTTTATTTTACAACACTTACATCACGCTATATTACTTTTATTTTAATTTTACCATATCCTGTATTCGTTAACACATTGTAGAACATTTATTAATATGTTCAATTATTTGAGTAAATAATACATTCTTAACCCACGTACATACATACACACACTTACACATGCATACACACACAGATACACACACATATACATACATGCACACACACACTATATATATATATACATATATATCTATATATATTTCATAAAACAATTTATATTTAGTATTAAATTCAGATACGAAAACAACTGAAGGTAAGTTTTAATAATATTTATACTAAAACTAATAACAATGACTATTAATATATTAGGTAACAGAAGAATCTCATTTTTATTAATGAATTATTCAACTTAAGAAAACTTCTTTAATTCGTAGAAATATTTCAAATGCAGATTAATATTATTCCCCAAGACATAATTTACTTAAATCTCATGCTTCTCTTATAAATTCTAATTACAAATATACATCCTGCTATATGTAAATATAAAACACGAATGTGAATGCTTTATATATATATTATAATATACGGAGTGAGATTTATTTATAGTATTTATTTAAAATTTATTAATTTTAAAACGCCTAATCATAAACACTCATTTATAATCCATGGTTTAAATTAAAGTATACATTATTAATATCATATATACTATATAAATTATGATAATTATATTAAAAATTAATATTTACAATATCATTTAGATATAAAAAGAAATTCAAGTTTATAAATTTAAACTAGTTAATAATGAAAAATGTATATTTAATAAATGTATTTAAAATCATTTAATATTATTTATATATATAATTATTATATTACGTATTTATATAATTATTGCTATAAAGAAGTGTTATTTAATTATTATATCGATGCATTTTCATCTTCAGGAAATATATCAAACATTAATTTGTATTATATAACTATTACAAACGCAAGACATTGCGAATGCAATCAATAAATTTTAGGATTAAACGTGTATAATAATTGATATATATATTTATATATAATCGATATTAAATATTATAAGTAAATTTTAGAATGAACGCGAATTAATGTCGCGATTCATTATATACGACGCCGCCACTCTTGCGGGCGTTGATTAGTCTAATCGATGATTGGTCGACGCGTAGATTAAAATTAAGTCACGCCTTCTTTTATCAGCAGAATATTTTATTTATATATAGATGTATATACATTTATATGTATATATATTATAATTTTATCGATGTATATATGGCGTTTAAATACCTACATTTTCGCGAACGCAATCGGAAACCGATTTAATATAACATATTTATAACGTAAATAAAATGTATTATACGATATGTTATATAAGTTATATAAGTTATATAAGTTTTTGATTGGTTTTCATTTTTATATACGTTCGTTTATGAACATTAAATTTATTTTAATTTATTTTTTAAAAAACATATAAAAATGAAAACCAATCAAAAACTTTAAAGCAAACATTCTAAGTATAGTATATAAACATAACCTAGCATCAAATTTATATTATTTTATATAAAAAAACCTACAAAGAACTAAACCCAAACCTATACCCAAACCCAAACCAAAACCAAAACCCAAACATTATATTTATAGTACGCGAACATAGCTCGACATCGAATGTATTTTAATATATTTTAAAAAAGCCCACATAAACCCAAACCAAAAAATAACCTAAAACCAACATAAAATGTTATAATTATAGGATATGAACATATTCTGGCATCAAATTTAATTTAATTTATTTAAAAAAAATCCACACGGAACCAAACCAAAATTCAAACCCCCAAATTATAATTATAGTATATGAATATATCTCAGCATTAAAATGTATTATAATGCATTCTAAAAAAAGCCTACACAGAATCAAACCCAAACCAAAAACCAAAAACAAATAATATAATTATAGTCTAACATTTCCTGGCATCAAATTTATTCAAAACCCCACGTAGAACCAAACTTAAACAATATATTATAATTATATTATATAAACGTAGCCCGAGAATAAATATATATTATTTTACTTTTAAAAAAACCTATAAAGAACTAAATCCAAACCCCGACATATATCCAAAACGAAACCTAAAACCAAACATTATTATTATTTGTTTACGAAGATAGCCTGAGATTAAATATATACTATTTTATTTGTAAAAAAACCTCAGAAATAATCACAAATACAAACTCAAATCCAAACCTAAAACTAAACTCAAATCTAAAACTATAGTTTTAGGACTTATGAGTCCTAAACAGAATCCAAACCAAAAACATAAACCCAAACAATATAATTATAGTATATGAACTTAATCTGGCGTCAAAGTTATATTAAGTTATTCAAAAAAAAACTACACAGAAACAAAAAAAAATCAAAACCCGATACAAAAATTAGTTATCCCATATGATATATCATAGGGAGTAATTGTTATAGTATTGCATATAGTGTATTTAATATATCATATTATAACGATACAGCAGTACTATACAATGCATACATTTAAATTCATATTCAAGTTTACGCTCACATAGTATCGCCTATATATATATTCCTATATACGTATATAAAGATTGAGAGCGCTGCGTGATTCATCGAAATGCGTGAATCATAGATTTAATCGAGTCTCTCGAATTTCGATTTAGAAAAATTTCAAAAAAAATATAACGTCGATTATCTCGAAACTCATTATAAGAAATATCGATATCGGTATAGTAAAAGTAAGATACGGTCTAACTCTAAGACATAGGATTTAGATATTTTCAAAAATAATTAAATTAATACCCTAAAATCGTCTCTAAAAATGTAAAATCTAAAAAGGAGATTTTTCATATATAAACGTATATGATAGATATATAGAATTATCAATTATCTATCGATAGGTTTAAAAATCTAAGGTAAATATTAAATATTGGGTGAGAAATCGACCGCGAAAGCCGAGGTGAGAGGAAACATTTTTAAAATTGACGGTCGAGTGAACTTTTTTGAGGAAACACAAATATTCTAGGGGTAGGGTAGGGGTAGTGGTAGTGGTAGTGGTAGAGGTAGAGGTAGAGGTAGTGGTAGTGGTAGTAGTAATGGTAGTGGTAGTGGTAGTGGTAGTGGTAGTGGTAGAGGTAGAGGTAGAGGTAGTGGTAGTGGTAGTGGTAGTGGTAGTGGTAGTGGTAGTGGTAGTGGTAGTGGTAGTGGTAGTGGTAGTAGTAGTAGTAGTAGTAGTAGTAGTAGTAGTAGTAACCTTGTAACCTTGTAACCGTAGGGTTTATACACTGCAATCAACATCATAAAGTGTTTTCGGCCGTGTTTTCATATGTTGGTTGGGGTAAGCAATATTGAATAAGTGGGTTTTTAGTCTACACTTAAATAATGAAGTAGATTGTAAGCATCTTAATTTATATGGGAGGTTGTTCCATAGTTTGGGAGAGATAATCGAGAATGCTGATTCTTGTTTGCGTATGAGTTTGGTGGTAGAAGGGATTTGTAGTTTAAATGTGTTAGAAGTTCGTTGTAGTCGTGAAGAATTGTACTCAGTAAGTAGTTCAGTGAGATAATCAGGTTTGTTGTTATGGGTTGCATGATGCGTCAGTAGAAGTATTTTATAATTTATTCGCTGGGAGATTGGAAGCCAGTGGAGTGATTTCAGGTATGGAGTCATATGAATTCTAGAGTATTTTTTGATTCTAAATATTGTTCGGGCAGCGGAATATTGGAGCGAGTTGAGTCGTTTAATTGAATATTGGGGAATCGAGTTTAAGGTAGAGTTACAATAGTCTAGTTTGGGAAGTATTGTTGATACCACACTAGTAGTAGTAGTAGTAGTAGTAGTGGTAGTGGTAGTGGTAGTGGTAGTGGTAGTGGTAGTGGTAGTGGTAGTGGTAGTGGTAGTGGTAGTGGTAGTGGTAGTGGTAGTGGTAGTGGTAGTGGTAGTGGTAGTGGTAGTGGTAGTGGTAGTGGTAGTGGTAGTGGTAGTGGTAGTGGTAGTGGTAGTGGTAGTGGTAGTGGTAGTGGTAGTGGTAGTGGTAGTGGTAGTGGTAGTGGTAGTGGTAGTGGTAGTGGTAGTGGTAGTGGTAGTGGTAGTGGTAGTGGTAGTGGTAGTGGTAGTGGTAGTGGTAGTGGTAGTGGTAGTGGTAATGGTAGTGGTAGTGGTAGTGGTAGTGGTAGTGGTAGTGGTAGTGGTAGTGGTAGTGGTAGTGGTAGTGGTAGTGGTAGTGGTAGTGGTAGTGGTAGTGGTAGTGGTAGTGGTTGTAACCTTGTAACCTTGTAACCTTGTAACCTTGTAACCTTGTAACCTTGTAACCTTGTAACCTTGTAACCTTGTAACCTTGTAACCTTGTAACCTTGTAACCTTGTAACCTTGTAACCTTGTAACCTTGTAACCTTGTAATCTTGTAACCTTGTAACCTTGTAACCTTGTAACCTTGTAACCTTGTAACCTTGTAACCTTGTAACCTTGTAACCTTGTAACCTTGTAACCTTGTAACCTTGTAACCTTGTAACATTGTAACCTTGTAACCTTGTAACCTTGTAACCTTGTAACCTTGTAACCTTGTAACCTTGTAACCTTGTAACCAATTGGGTTTATTCACTTCCATCAACTTCAATGTGGAGTTTTCGGCCGTGATTTTTAGTTATTGATAGGCGATGGAGAATAAATAAGTTTTTAATTTTCGTTTAAAGGAAGAAGTGGACGATAAGGATCTGAGCGAAGTTGGTAGGCTATTCCATAGTTTGGGAGCAGCAATAGAGAAGGCAGATTGTTGTTTTATTGTGAGGTTTGTGCAGTTGTGTGTGTGTAATTTATATTGGTTTTCGGTACGTTGAGATCTGGAGGGATTGTAGTCAGTCAGTAGGTCAGTCAAGTAGTCTGGTTTATTGTGATGTGTAGCTAGATGAGTGAGAAGTATAATTTTGTATTGGATTCGCTGTGTGATGGGTAGCCAGTGTAGTATTTTGAGATATGGAGTTATATGAGTTCTGGAGTATTTAGGGATGCGTGCGTGCGTAAACTATGCGTGCGGCGGAATATAGTAGTTTGGTGAAAGGAATTATAGAATTTCGGGGAAGTCTGTGTAGTGTAGAGTTGCAGTAGTCGATTCTAGGCAGTATTAGGGATGTAACAAGCAGTTGGGCGAGCTTGGTGGTAATGGAGGGTCTAATTAGACGGATAGTGTGGAGTGTTCGATTAATGGATTTTGATAGGGAAGTTGTGTATTGAGAGAAAGATAGTTTTTGATCGAAGATTATACCAAGGTTTTGAGCGGTGGAAGAGTATTTAATTATTTGGTTATTGATCCGAATTGAAGGTATATTTGTGGAAGTTGTAGGGGATTTAATTAGTAGTACAGTTGTTTTGTTAGTATTTAGGGAAAGAGAGTTGGAAGCAAGCCAACCACTAATTTCGTCTAAGCAGTTGTTTAGTGTAGATATGTTAGTAGAGGGATCTGGTAAGCTACAGTATATTTGAATGTCATCAGCATATGTATGGAAATTGATGTCAGGGTATATGTCGAATATGTCAAGTAGAGGTGCTAGGTATATGTTAAACAGTATTGGAGCGAGAACAGAGCCCTGAGGAACTCCGTGAGAGATTATGCGTGGTTTAGTTTTATATGAGTCGATGCATACTGAGTATGTGCGACTTTCAAGGTAGGATGTAAACCAATCTAGTGCAGTGCCTGTAATTCCGATACACTGCAGCCGACGGATTAGCAAGCTGTGGTCTATGGTGTCGAAAGCAGCGGAGAGGTCGAGGAAAATAATAATGGAGCAGTGTTTTGTTGGATGGAGTAGTATATTATTTAGTACATGTGTTAGTGCGGTTTCAGTACTCTTGTAAGTCGTATAGGCACTTTGGAATTGGTTCAGTATGTTATTGTTGTCGAGATAGTCGTGTAGTTGGGAAGATACAATTCTTTCAAGAGTTTTGGATATATATGATAGATTGGAAATTGGACGGTAGTTGGAGAGATCAGATTTATCATGTGGGTTATTTTTTTTTAGTATAGGAGTGACATGTGCATTTTTCATATGAGCGGGAACTTTGCCAGAGATGAGGGAGAGGTCGATTATTTGTTTGTATAATGGAGAGAGTAGTGTAGTTAGTTTGTTTAGGAGTATTAAAGGTATCGGATCTAGCATGCATACTGATTTCACTGAGAGGAGGAGATTATTGATGGATGCTATGGAGGGGGTTTTGAAGGAGTCAAGTGAATATGATGGAGTTAACAGGGATGGCAATGTTGGACTAGGAAGCGAGTTTATTATATTAATTATTTTGTTGTTGAAGTAGTTGTCGAAGTTGGCTGAGTTTGTGGATGCCGGACAATCGGGAAGTATGCGGGGAGTAGTGCGTCCGAGTAGAGAATTCGATATTTGATATAGTTTTTTAGCATTGTTACCGGCGGCTGTTATAGTATCGGTGTAGTATTCACGTTTCGCCTTCTTAATCAGTTGTCTATATTTACTAGAGAGTTGTTTGAAACTAGTGAGGTTTTCTTCGCTTTTATGCTTTCTCCATTTTTTTTCTGTATATCGAAGCTGACTTTTAGTAAGTGATAGATTACGGTTGAACCATTTAGTGTTAAGTCGAGGGGTAATTGTTTTTGTCAAGGTTGGAGCTAGTATATTTAGTGTTTTTAGTAGTGAGGAGTCAAGGGAGTTTATGTCTGGATAGTCGGCAAAGGTTGATAGGTGGGACATCAAGTCATTGGTGAAGTCAGTAATGGTAATATTTTTTGTTTTTCTGAATTGAATAGTTTTAGTAAGTCGTTTGGATCTGGGGAACTGTAGGTTAAATGTTATGATAAGATGATCAGTAACTAAAGATATAACGGATGTGTTTAGTATAATGTTAGGTGTGTTGAGTGCTATTATTAGGTCAAGGATATTTCCGGATGTGTGAGTAGGTGAATTCACATATTGGGAACAGTTATTAGAGTCAATCGCATGTAGAAATCGTTTTGAGTATAGAGAGGAGGAGGATAATGGGATATTAAAGTCACCTAGGAGTATCGATTGATTGGTTAGAGATGACATAATGTTGTCAATTTCGTCGATGAAAGATGAAGTTGAATTGTGTGGAGGTCTATATATTGTTATAAGTGTAAAAGGGAGGGAGTTTACTGGGTGGAATGTACATTTAAATGCTTCTGAGTGGTCAAGGTGTAGATCACTACTGTGTATTAATTTTATATTATTTCTGTAGAGGACACCGATTCCACCGCCGTAATTTGGTCCGGGTCGGGGAAGATGGGTAAATCTTAATGATTTCGTATTAAGACTGGATATTATTGGTATATCGTTATCTGATAACCAGGTTTCTGTAATGCATAATATGTCTATATCGAGGTCGTGCATAAGATCGATTATAATATCGGTTTTGTTTCTTACAGATTGTACGTTTAGAGTTGCTAATTTCAGTAATCTATTATGGAGTGAGGTATCAGGTTGTAAGTGGATTTTAGAAGGTGTGGTTTGTGGTGTGTATGTAGGGCTATATGCCGTAGGGGATACTGAGCTATTGATAGGGAGAGAGATTGATTTGTTCTGCAGTGATGAAGGTGGAAGTGGTGATACAGTGGTATGTGGTGGGGATGATTGTAGATGATTGTTCAATGGTATATGGGAGGGCCAGGAGAAAGTTAAGTCGATTCGATGTCATTGTGGGTTTGGAGTTGTAATCGGAGGTATAATATTTGTTGGAGGGGAAACGATATTGATAGTTGGGGAGGAGTTGCTTGAGTTAGGTGATGGTGGGGCTGCTTTTGTGGAGAATTTGAAATTCTCATATGATGCTGACCATTTGTTAAATTCTGAGTCAGATATAAGCAGATCATTGTTGATCCAATCAATTCTGGAGTTTAGGACATGCCTCAGTTCAAACTTGTCAGTATTATCGTTGAAGGTGCATTTCACATTACGGGGTGTGAGACCCTGCTTTATAGCAATAGCATGGTAAATAATGCTACCCCGCATTCTCATGTTGTGAGAACGATCAGTTCGGATAAATAGATGACTGAAAGTTGGATTGGATTTGATGACGCGTCTCTGTGATAGTAGAAAAGATGTGCAGGATGTTGGTAAGGTAATGCTTATCGTTTTTTTGTAGAATGTGTGAGAGAGAATGTATTTTGGAGGAATGTTAGTAGATTTTAAGATAGATGTAATGAAGTTATAGTTTAGTTGGCAGGGCTTTACGTGTTCAATAATTAAGGTATTGTTTTGATGTTCTGATCTTGGGGTGGATATTCTAGGAAGGTGATGATGGTTGGGTGGACGGGTGGGGGAGTAGTGAAGTGTGTGGGGTGCGAATTGTGTCATTTGAGGAAGCAGAGGACGAGGGTTGGGCATATTGCTAGATATTGGTGGGTGGTAGTGTATTTGGGATGGAATTGGGTATAACATTGTTTGGGGAGAGAGTGTATGTCTACGGTTAGAGGCAGGCTTATGAGATGGTGGTGTATTTGAGGAGTGGGGTGGCAGTTTACAGGTTGATTTAAGAAATGATTGGTGTAAATTATTGTTTGGATGGTCATTGTAATTGTAGGTATGAGAATTTAGTAGCTTGTCGATTTTAGTAAGAAGTGAGTCTTGTTTGTCAAGTCTGGAGGATATATTATTTATAAGTTTTTCAATGTCATGAAATTCTGTGTGAGTTGTAGAGTATGGTGAGTCAGGATGTGCTATATTGTCTGCATCAGTTGGGGGTATTGGTGTTTGGGATGAGTGTTGTGAAGAGGAGAGATTCGAGGTTGAGCATTTGGTGCAAATATATTGAAATGATGAAGATGTTAGTATAGATATGACATGTTTTTTGACAGGATTACTAGATATCCATTGATATGGGAGGCTATTGAAAGGATGTAAACATTGATAGTGAATCTTGCAATTACATAAACAGGTTACATAGTTGCAGTCAGATGTGAAATTAGCATTACAGTGATTGCAGGACATGATTATGAAGTGGGTATATAAAGTGTTTCTGGAGGGTGCAAAAATCTATACTTCAAGTATTGCCGACTAATAGTTTAAATAAGATAACAGTCGATATAATATATAATTAATGTAAAATGAGGATATCTATAGATATAAAGAAAAAACTATAAAATTTTGAAAATTTTAAATATTAATAGTCTTTGTATTGTAAGAAATATAATTTAATAAATAATATAAACAAACATAAAAATGAAATAAATATAATAATAATAATTATAGGGTTTAAATAAGAATTGTTGGTGATATGTTAAAAATATTCAGTTAATTAAAGAAATAGTTAAAATATCAATTAATGAAGGGTGTAATATATAAATAAATGGAATAATATTAACATTTGAAAAATTAATAATTATTTAAATAATATTTCTACAAATTTTTATAAAATTGAAAATCATTATTAAATGATAAGTTGATATGAATAATAAATGGATAGTTACAATAATAAAATATTGATGTTAATAATGGTGTGTAAATGATATGAAATATACTAATAATGAAGGAGAAATTCACGGATAAATAAAGAATACTAAAAAAACGGTTTCAATTAAAATGTAAACAGGAAATAGTGTGTAGTAGTAGTAGTAGTAGTAGTAGTAGTAGTAGTAGTAGTAGTAGTAGTAGTAGTAGTAGTAGTAGTAGTAGTAGTAGTAGTAGTAGTAGTAGTAGTAGTAGTAGTAGTAGTAGTAGTAGTAGTAGTAGTAGTAGTAGTAGTAGTAGTAGTAGTAGTAGTAGTAGTAGTAGTAGTAGTAGTAGTAGTAGTAGTAGTAGTAGTAGTAGTAGTAGTAGTAGTAGTAGTAGTAGTAGTAGTAGTAGTAGTAGTAGTAGTAGTAGTAGTAGTAGTAGTAGTAGTAGTAGTAGTAGTAGTAGTAGTAGTAGTAGTAGTAGTAGTAGTAGTAGTAGTAGTAGTAGTAGTAGTAGTAGTAGTAGTAGTAGTAGTAGTAGTAGTAGTAGTAGTAGTAGTAGTAGTAGTAGTAGTAGTAGTAGTAGTAGTAGTAGTAGTAGTAGTAGTAGTAGTAGTAGTAGTAGTAGTAGTAGTAGTAGTAGTAGTAGTAGTAGTAGTAGTAGTAGTAGTAGTAGTAGTAGTAGTAGTAGTAGTAGTAGTAGTAGTAGTAGTAGTAGTAGTAGTAGTAGTAGTAGTAGTAGTAGTAGTAGTAGTAGTAGTAGTAGTAGTAGTAGTAGTAGTAGTAGTAGTAGTAGTAGTAGTAGTAGTAGTAGTAGTAGTAGTAGTAGTAGTAGTAGTAGTAGTAGTAGTAGTAGTAGTAGTAGTAGTAGTAGTAGTAGTAGTAGTAGTAGTAGTAGTAGTAGTAGTAGTAGTAGTAGTAGTAGTAGTAGTAGTAGTAGTAGTAGTAGTAGTAGTAGTAGTAGTAGTAGTAGTAGTAGTAGTAGTAGTAGTAGTAGTAGTAGTAGTAGTAGTAGTAGTAGTAGTAGTAGTAGTAGTAGTAGTAGTAGTAGTAGTAGTAGTAGTAGTAGTAGTAGTAGTAGTAGTAGTAGTAGTAGTAGTAGTAGTAGTAGTAGTAGTAGTAGTAGTAGTAGTAGTAGTAGTAGTAGTAGTAGTAGTAGTAGTAGTAGTAGTAGTAGTAGTAGTAGTAGTAGTAGTAGTAGTAGTAGTAGTAGTAGTAGTAGTAGTAGTAGTAGTAGTAGTAGTAGTAGTAGTAGTAGTAGTAGTAGTAGTAGTAGTAGTAGTAGTAGTAGTAGTAGTAGTAGTAGTAGTAGTAGTAGTAGTAGTAGTAGTAGTAGTAGTAGTAGTAGTAGTAGTAGTAGTAGTAGTAGTAGTAGTAGTAGTAGTAGTAGTAGTAGTAGTAGTAGTAGTAGTAGTAGTAGTAGTAGTAGTAGTAGTAGTAGTAGTAGTAGTAGTAGTAGTAGTAGTAGTAGTAGTAGTAGTAGTAGTAGTAGTAGTAGTAGTAGTAGTAGTAGTAGTAGTAGTAGTAGTAGTAGTAGTAGTAGTAGTAGTAGTAGTAGTAGTAGTAGTAGTAGTAGTAGTAGTAGTAGTAGTAGTAGTAGTAGTAGTAGTAGTAGTAGTAGTAGTAGTAGTAGTAGTAGTAGTAGTAGTAGTAGTAGTAGTAGTAGTAGTAGTAGTAGTAGTAGTAGTAGTAGTAGTAGTAGTAGTAGTAGTAGTAGTAGTAGTAGTAGTAGTAGTAGTAGTAGTAGTAGTAGTAGTAGTAGTAGTAGTAGTAGTAGTAGTAGTAGTAGTAGTAGTAGTAGTAGTAGTAGTAGTAGTAGTAGTAGTAGTAGTAGTAGTAGTAGTAGTAGTAGTAGTAGTAGTAGTAGTAGTAGTAGTAGTAGTAGTAGTAGTAGTAGTAGTAGTAGTAGTAGTAGTAGTAGTAGTAGTAGTAGTAGTAGTAGTAGTAGTAGTAGTAGTAGTAGTAGTAGTAGTAGTAGTAGTAGTAGTAGTAGTAGTAGTAGTAGTAGTAGTAGTAGTAGTAGTAGTAGTAGTAGTAGTAGTAGTAGTAGTAGTAGTAGTAGTAGTAGTAGTAGTAGTAGTAGTAGTAGTAGTAGTAGTAGTAGTAGTAGTAGTAGTAGTAGTAGTAGTAGTAGTAGTAGTAGTAGTAGTAGTAGTAGTAGTAGTAGTAGTAGTAGTAGTAGTAGTAGTAGTAGTAGTAGTAGTAGTAGTAGTAGTAGTAGTAGTAGTAGTAGTAGTAGTAGTAGTAGTAGTAGTAGTAGTAGTAGTAGTAGTAGTAGTAGTAGTAGTAGTAGTAGTAGTAGTAGTAGTAGTAGTAGTAGTAGTAGTAGTAGTAGTAGTAGTAGTAGTAGTAGTAGTAGTAGTAGTAGTAGTAGTAGTAGTAGTAGTAGTAGTAGTAGTAGTAGTAGTAGTAGTAGTAGTAGTAGTACAACGATACATCGGTCGAACAGAAAAAACGCTCCCGAATGGTAGGCGTACATTATATAAGACGTCCAGGCAAGAGAGACGCTCCGCTCGTATCGCAGAATATGCGAAAGCTCAACAACTTTGGAAAAAATCCAAGGCAAACCTTATGGGCAAAATACTGAATAGTACATCTCTCCAAGAGCCCCCCAATCAGCTTCCCCTCGATAGCCAATACCCATATTGGAAGGATTTATTTGAAACTAAATCTATACCCTTCACCGGTCCAACCTTCAGTGATAATGACACTTCTACGCCGCCGATAACAATAGAAGAGGTCGCAACTTCTCTGAAGTCCCTTAATGATGGAGCCCCTGGACCTGACCATATTCGGAAATCGGACCTTGTATCCATCGGTATACATCGCCTTGCGATGAGGTTTAACCTCTATATACTAACCGGTATATGCCCTTCCGCATTTAAAGTTGGAACGACAACTCTAATACCTAAATGTAAGTTAAGCACATCTCCTAATCAGTATCGGCCTATAACGCTAGCGTCTATGGTATCCAGGCTATTTCACAGACTTTTGGCCAGTAGGATATCACGGGTTATAAAATTGGGACCAAGGCAGAAGGCCTTCGCCAAACGCGACGGCATATGCGAAAACCTCTACCTATTAAATTCTATAATAAAAAAACATAAACAAGAATGTAAATCATTAAAACTCTGTTTTCTCGACGTGTCTAAGGCATTTGATTCGGTATCACATCACGCTATCAGCGCCTTAGCTCGTCGAGTTAACACTCCTACAAAAATTCTAAAATATATTAATAATTTATACAATAATA
The DNA here is from genome assembly GCA_964035775.1 of Osedax frankpressi. NCBI lineage: Eukaryota > Metazoa > Annelida > Polychaeta > Sabellida > Siboglinidae > Osedax > Osedax frankpressi. The sequence goes on from OZ038318.1 coordinate 10,852,847, forward strand.
ATATAATAAATATAAAAATAGACCAGAAAAAATCCAATCCCATTCGTATATGCCGTGGGGTGAAGCAGGGAGACCCTTTGTCTCCTATCCTTTTTAATTCCGTGATGGATTACTGTGTCGATTGTTTGGTTGAGGAGGATGCAATTAACATCGGTCTCGCTAAAGTCTCACACCTTGCATTTGCCGATGATATTGTAGTGTTTTCAGATACAACCGAGGGGTTACAAAGGCAAGTAAATTTATTGTCCGCACGTTTCAAGCAATGTGGCCTCTCGGTTAATCCTTCTAAATGTAAAACACTCAATATTGTCGTAAACCAAAAACGCGGGGTGTGGGCATGCGAAAGTAGACCCTTCCTCAACATTGGTCTGGAGAATATCGGCGCGTTGCAGGTCCTCGATACATACAAGTATCTGGGAATAGAGACTGGAATACTTAAGCCAAATAATGGTCCGATCTATTGTAATTTTAACAATAATCTTGCTAAATTAGATCGGGCCCCGCTAAAGCCTCACCAAAAAGTTGAGCTGTGCAGGGATTACCTCATCCCCGCAAGTATGCACATGCTCAACTTTTCTGGCCCTACCAAACGAGGCCTCCAGTCTCTAGACAAAGCAACACGCCGGTATGTCCGTAGATGGCTTCGACTACCAAAAGACACATCGCTGGAGGTATTTCATGCATCCACCGACTCCGGAGGTCTCTCTATCCCCGTTCTGGCTCTAACCATACCGGTCATCAGGAGCCAGAGAATGGCAAAAATCCTCGGTGGTGACGATCCCCTGGTAGAAATATTAGGTAGTCGAGATAGACTAGGTTGGTCGGTACCACCTTCTAAAGACGGTGTTCCTCTGCGTAGTACATCCGAAGTGCGCGCTTCCCTAAATGAGCAACTAGTACAGAGTGTCGATGGGCGTGTTTTGGTGCCTGGTAATAAACTAAACGGTTGGATAAGATGTAATCGTCTAATTAACGCACACGATTACATCAATGTATTCAAATTGAGACATAATATCCTCCCTTGTCCAGCCAGGGCCAGACGCGCCTATCCGGAAATAAATACTCAGTGCGCGTTTTGCGGGTACCCGAATACCACAATGACACATATTCTGCAGAGGTGCCCGCAGACACACGTTGCCAGGGTAAGACGTCATGACAAAGTGACGGCGATGCTAGCGAATTCGTTGGAAAACAAACGTTATATGTGTTTCCTCGAACCTCATATTAGAACGCCGACTGGTATTCTTAAACCAGATCTTATCACTTGTCGTGACGGCTTAGCAGTAGTCGTCGATACGCAAATCACCACTGACCCATCAGTCATGGATGAGAGGTTTGATCAGAAAACTCATAAGTATGACATACCTCTCGTCCGCGAATTCGTGATTAATATAACCGGTGCTTCTGAGGTTAAATTCGGAGCGCTCATACTAGACTGGCGTGGGCAACTCGCCCCTCGGTCCGATGCGCTCCTGAATAGCCTCGGAATGTCAGCATCGGTAAAAGAATTAATCACGATTCGAACGTTGGAAGGTGGTGTACGAGCATATAGACACTACATGCGAGCGACATAGGCTTACTATGTACACCAAGGACTGATTAGGTGTTGTGCGAAACTAGATAACCAAACTTTAATCATTTATTATACCCTCCCGCTAAAATTAACTACACCACATTACCACGTTAACTTCCCATCATATATTATTATTACACCTACCTTCACATATTTCAATATGATTTCACACCGCTATGTTATTATTAATACATCACTTTACCTTTTATTCTTATTGTTGGTTGTTTTTATACGTAAACCCCTACTCGTACATTACTATCGATGTTCATTATTTGTCGAACAATCCCTAAATGGTGAAGCCCAGCCAAAGTTTCTTTGAAATAATAAATGGGACAATGACAAGTTGTCCAGAAATAGTAGTAGTAGTAGTAGTAGTAGTAGTAGTAGTAGTAGTAGTAGTAGTAGTAGTAGTAGTAGTAGTAGTAGTAGTAGTAGTAGTAGTAGTAGTAGTAGTAGTAGTAGTAGTAGTAGTAGTAGTAGTAGTAGTAGTAGTAGTAGTAGTAGTAGTAGTAGTAGTAGTAGTAGTAGTAGTAGTAGTAGTAGTAGTAGTAGTAGTAGTAGTAGTAGTAGTAGTAGTAGTAGTAGTAGTAGTAGTAGTAGTAGTAGTAGTAGTAGTAGTAGTAGTAGTAGTAGTAGTAGTAGTAGTAGTAGTAGTAGTAGTAGTAGTAGTAGTAGTAGTAGTAGTAGTAGTAGTAGTAGTAGTAGTAGTAGTAGTAGTAGTAGTAGTAGTAGTAGTAGTAGTAGTAGTAGTAGTAGTAGTAGTAGTAGTAGTAGTAGTAGTAGTAGTAGTAGTAGTAGTAGTAGTAGTAGTAGTAGTAGTAGTAGTAGTAGTAGTAGTAGTAGTAGTAGTAGTAGTAGTAGTAGTAGTAGTAGTAGTAGTAGTAGTAGTAGTAGTAGTAGTAGTAGTAGTAGTAGTAGTAGTAGTAGTAGTAGTAGTAGTAGTAGTAGTAGTAGTAGTAGTAGTAGTAGTAGTAGTAGTAGTAGTAGTAGTAGTAGTAGTAGTAGTAGTAGTAGTAGTAGTAGTAGTAGTAGTAGTAGTAGTAGTAGTAGTAGTAGTAGTAGTAGTAGTAGTAGTAGTAGTAGTAGTAGTAGTAGTAGTAGTAGTAGTAGTAGTAGTAGTAGTAGTAGTAGTAGTAGTAGTAGTAGTAGTAGTAGTAGTAGTAGTAGTAGTAGTAGTAGTAGTAGTAGTAGTAGTAGTAGTAGTAGTAGTAGTAGTAGTAGTAGTAGTAGTAGTAGTAGTAGTAGTAGTAGTAGTAGTAGTAGTAGTAGTAGTAGTAGTAGTAGTAGTAGTAGTAGTAGTAGTAGTAGTAGTAGTAGTAGTAGTAGTAGTAGTAGTAGTAGTAGTAGTAGTAGTAGTAGTAGTAGTAGTAGTAGTAGTAGTAGTAGTAGTAGTAGTAGTAGTAGTAGTAGTAGTAGTAGTAGTAGTAGTAGTAGTAGTAGTAGTAGTAGTAGTAGTAGTAGTAGTAGTAGTAGTAGTAGTAGTAGTAGTAGTAGTAGTAGTAGTAGTAGTAGTAGTAGTAGTAGTAGTAGTAGTAGTAGTAGTAGTAGTAGTAGTAGTAGTAGTAGTAGTAGTAGTAGTAGTAGTAGTAGTAGTAGTAGTAGTAGTAGTAGTAGTAGTAGTAGTAGTAGTAGTAGTAGTAATTAGTGATATTTATATTGCTATTTATTATAATAATGTAAATATTTACATATACGTTACACTCTTATTAGACAATATCAGACAATCATTTAGATTAGTGCCCTTAGTTCAAATCTATTGACTATATAATTACATTATTTTGTGTAAATAAATTATATTCGAATTAGTATTTTTGTTAATTTATATAGAATAGCAATACATAGAATATCAAGAGTATACAATATATATATATATATATATATATATATCTATATATATATATATATATATATATATGTATATATATATATATATATATATATATATATATATATATATACGTTAACATATTCTATAGATATTAACTTTGAATATCTTGTATATTATTAATAACGTTTTTTATATATTACTAATTAATAATTTTAAAACTATTAATTTATAATTAAAAAATAAAATCTAAGTTAATAATAAACAAAATATACATTTTTAATATATAGTAGATTCATTTGACCAATATGATAATAGACTTTAAATTAATAGTATCATTGATTTGTATCGTAAATTATTCTAATTCAATGAAAACCAATGACAAATTTAACAAAACAGATCATGTTGACATTACCTCTTATAGTATAATAGAAGACATCCAAAATAGCACATTAAATGTTACTTTAATAAACGATGATTGCTTTGTAGTTCAAACACCAGGTTTAATCTATCTATAAACTACCATCCACCAATACACCAATACACACACCCACCAATACACACACCCATCAATACATCCGTCCTGCCTATATATAATTGAATTTAATTAAAAGATTTATTTATAAACGAAATATCATAATTAACATGTTCGTATTTATATTTTGAAGAAAGTTTTAATAGTGAAAAAAAGTATAATAATCTAATTGTTAATTAGTAATAATGTCAAGTGAAATATATTTGCATCAAAGATGATATAGGTGCTGTCAAAAGTATTGTCAATACAACTAGGCCAGGTACATACTACCCGTGTAGTTCAAAGAACTTCGAATATGTTCTATTGGTTAAAATACCTAGATACAGTATGAGTGAATGTGGGGACGTGGGACGTTATATGAGGGATGCAGCACGTGGGAATGTATACAGTGACATCATACAGTATCATCTTATGTAATTCAGTGAAATGACAGGGAAGAGACATATGTCACCAGTGGCGTGAATTCATATGACGTGGATGTACATGAATGTACAAATGTCGTATAGAAAAGCATTTTATAATCTATGTAAAGCACATAGATACAGAAGGATATATATCAATGTAGACACAAGAACAGTATAATATCGTCTATTAATAAATTGTGAACGATTCCTAGATATTTTTATAAAATTATATTTTCGCATAGGTAGAAAAATGTTGTTTCAGAAAGTTGGCTAAATTACTTACATTTCTTTTACCAATAATACTTTTTATATTTGCAAGGATTCAGTTATAACCTGATATTAGTTTGCGGTATTTACATTGCGTTTAATAATATCGTATTGGTAGCGCGGATGTTTAGTGTCGTTTAATGCGATGTAAGTTTAACATAACATTCTATAAGCTGACTTATTTAACAATGTAAGATAACCTAGTGATTGTAAATATTCGGTGATACTATCATGTTAGTTATTTATAAAATAATCCATAATATATGAACTAAGTAATTAATTTGTATTTGTTCTTAATATATTTGTTTAGGTTACACTGCATCTAGCGCTATATATATATATATATATATATATATATATATATATATATATATATATATATATATATATATATAGAGTTACAATAGTTTCAATGAGATATAATATAAAATTGAGATGAGATTATATTTAAATTATTAAATGATATTTATTTCTCATTTTTTTTGACCACCTATAATAATGAATTACTTTATTGGTAGTTTAAAAGAGTATGTATCTATTATTATCTCTATATATTTTACGCTTTTAATTGGCTCTACTGTTATAATATCAATTAAATATGTATGCAACTCGGTGTTAAATATTTAGTAACCAGTTGTTTTATTAGTGATATGCAGTAGTAAATTAATATTCAGTAGTCAGTTGCATACGCCATTGGTATCATTAATTCAATATTAGTTCCATACATACATCCTTCAATCTATCCACCCTTAAATCATTGTGTTAACTTAATTTTTCATTTGAAGGAAATTATGAAAAAGATGTTTTAATAGCTATACAATTGCACGCAACTGTATATATTTCTATTTATTTTAAAATATTGCAGATAGGAGAAACCGAAATACCTGGTAATAAAACCCTATAAAATATCTTAATATATTGGTAAACATAATATAAACCTATATATTAAACAAATTATTAAATAAAAAACGTATTATAATATACATTTAATTACATTATGTAGTATGATAATAATACCAATATTTATAGCGATATTTAAAAATATCTTTAAGTTTCGATTAATTCATTTCAAAAAAGCCTAATCAAAGTAAATATTATGTTTTATTTCTAGTAAGTCTTATCACATTTACAAATTCTCACCTAACGTTATTGTAAATGTGTTAGAACGTTATTCGTACACAGTTATAATATGATATCGTTCATAACTTATATTAACAAACACTTTTCATTGACGCAGTGAAAAATAGCTTTGTCTACTATTATGATTATCCGACAACTGGTGAAAAATACGATTCCACTCTAAATATAAAACAGATGCAGACCTTAAATGTCACCCACATTTTAAATCTAACGAATGACAAATTTGATGATACTAGATGTATTAAAAAGTAAGTTATCATTAAAAATATTTAAAATCGTAGTATATATATATATATATATATATACATATATATATATATATATATATATATATATATATATATATATATATAATATATATATATATAATTATAATTACTTCAATGTATATCGCTAACATCACGTATAATTATAATATTAAAATTATAGGAATATTGAAAACTAATACATTTATAACTAAACACATACTATCGTAATTAAACACAAATAAGATTATAATAAGATTATAACTAAACACAAATACTACCGCAAACTATACCGTTAAATATAAAATAGTATTAAATTAGTATAAATTATTATATTGAATAACGGGCATCGCCGGTCTATATCATTTAGATGATATAATAGTGTTAAGATAGCATTACTATTAACACAATACTACATGTAACGATTAATATACTACAATGATACCGCTAATAATATCGCTAATAATACCGCTAATAATACCGCTAATAATACCGCTAATAATACCGCTAATAATACCGCTAATAATACCGCTAATCATGACGCTAATTATGCCGATAATTATAAATGAATACAATACCGCTAACTATTATAAATACTTATGATACTTCAATATATACGGCTAATATCAAGTATAATGTTAATATTAATATTATAATTAGAGAAATATTGAAAATAAATACATCAAATATAACTAAATACAAATACTACCGAAAACTATAACGTTAAATATTAAATAGTATTACTTATAATGAGAACTATAATTATATAATTAACTATAAATATATCTATTATTTGTTTGTATTTTTGATTGATTATTTTTTAATTTTGTTTTTAATTTTAGTAATTTAAAAGTTATATAAGTTAATTATATTAAATTATATAATTAAATTATATTTATACTAAATTTATAATTTATATAAATTATTGGGAATATTATATTTAATTATTTTGATTAGTTACTTTGTTAATATAACTATATGTTTTACTCGCTAAACAAAGTTCGATCAAATGCTGCTGTGTTTTTTTAAATATTCCTACATACTTCCAAATTGATTATTTACATTATATATTATATTTATAAATCATTAATTATTACGATATCGCTAAGGATAATAGTGAATATCACTCACTATCAATACTGCTCATCATAAAGATATTGTAATGTCTACGATACTAACTTCCATACAAATATATATATCCCGAAATCGATAGATTAAGATATACTATACAGTTATCAGTTTTAAAAAAACTATACATACATTAACTATACATACAATAACTATACATTTAATTATATCGATATTACTAACTTTTTGCTTAATCTTATAAAAACTATGCTGCTGACTAAATTTATTGATCGTTGTAGTTAATTAAAAATATCAGTTGTCATATAAAGGGTTACGTATACAATTCTTCATACCGATAACTATAATAATATTGCATCCTAAACGAATACCAATATTGCTACGATAGCATTACATGTAATTCAACAATACATGTAACGATCAATAAACCACAATTATACCGCTAACAATTATAAATAATAATGATAATACTTCTACCACCACGTATCATGTTAACAATATTATTATGATAATAGAAATATTGAAAACTAATACATCGACTATAACTAAACACAAATCCTAACGCAAACTATACCATTAAATTTAGTCAGCAGCATAGTTATTATAAGATTGGGTTTAATACAATATAAAGAAATATATTAAAAGTAACTCTAAAATAACATCGATTACCGGGCATTACAGGGTCCAAATGAACTAGTATATATATATATATAGATATATATTTTGTATTTGCATATTGCGACATATTAAGTTAATTATATATGTATTAAAATTGCATAATATATTACATCGAATACCGGGCATCACCGTATCTATAGCATCTAATATATATATATATATATATATATATATATATATATATATATATATCATCTTAGTAAATTTACAGAATTTCATGATTTTATTAAATTTATGTAGCTTTACAATAGCATACATAAATTATTTGTAAACACATTAATAATAGTATAGACTTATTGCATGATTATTTAATTTATTTACTATTTAAAAATATTTCAGACTTGTAAATACTCTTTTTAATAATTCATTTACCATTTGATAAATAGATATGGTAACATGCTACTTTGATTAGGTATTCCAATAACCAAGGCAAATATTTGATCTCGAATGGTATATCGTCACTTTCAAGGATAGTTTGGATAATGATGTACGGTATTTTGGCGAATACCAAAAATGTTTCAATCTTCGTGGAAGAATTTATAGTAAGTTCCAGGTTAGTAACAAAAGTTACCGTAGTCGTGTAATGTAAACGATACCAGGTTCCGTTTTCAAGGATATTTCAATATATACTCAATACTCCATAATAATATACGCCCTTCTAGACACTCACCTCATCCCCTCTACATAATCACAACATCCCCTCTAGACACTCACTATATCCCCTCTTGACACTCACTATATCCCCTCTGTATACTCACTACATCCCCTCTACATACTCACTACATCCCCTCTGGACACTCACTACATCCCCTCTAGACACTCACTACATCCCCTCTAGATACTCACTACATCCTTCTACATAATCACTATATCCCCTCTACATAATCACTACATCCCCTCTAGACACTCACTACATCCCCTCTACATACTCACTATATCCCCTCTAGACACTCACTACATCCCCTCTGTACACTAACTACATCCCCTCTACATACTCACTACATCCCCTCTAGACACTCACTACATCTCCTCTAGATACTCACTACATCCCCTCTACTTACTCAATACATCTCCTCTAGACACTCACTACATCCCCTCTAGACACTCACTACATCCCCTCTAGACACTCACTACATCCTCTCTAGACACTAACTATATCCCCTCTACATACTCACTACATCTCCTCTAGACACTCACTATATCCCCTCTAGACACTCACTACATCCCCTCTAGACACTCACTACATCTCCTCTAGACACTCACTACATCCCCTCTAGACACTCACTACATCCCCTCTAGACACTCACTACATCCCCTCTATACACTCACTACATCCCCTCTAGACACTCACTACATCCCCTCTAGACACTCACTACATCCCTCTAGACACTCACTACATCCCCTCTAGACACTCACTATATCCCCTCTACATACTCACTACATCCACTCTAGACACTCAGTACATCCCCTCTAGACACTCACTACATCCCCTCTACATACTCACTACATCTCCTCTAGACACTCACTACATCCCCTCTAGACACTCACTACATCCCCTCTAGACACTCACTACATCCCCTCTAGACACTCATTACATCTCCTCTAGACACTCACTACATCCCCTCTACATACTCACTACATCCCCTCTACATACTCACTACATCCCCTCTAGACACTCACTACATCCCCTCTACATACTCACTACATCCCCTCTAGACACTCACTACATCCCCTCTAGACACTCACTACATCCTCTCTAGACACTCACTATATCCCCTCTACATACTCACTACATCTCCTCTAGACACTCACTATATCCCCTCTAGACACTCACTACATCCCCTCTAGACACTCACTACATCTCCTCTAGACACTCACTACATCCCCTCTAGACACTCACTACATCCCCTCTAGACACTCACTACATCCCCTCTATACACTCACTACATCCCCTCTAGACACTCACTACATCCCCTCTAGACACTCACTACATCCTCTCTAGACACTCACTACATCCCCTCTACATACTCACTACATCTCCTCTAGACACTCACTACATCCCCTCTAGACACTCACTATATCCCCTCTAGACACTCACTACATCCCATCTAGACACTCACTACATCCCTTCTAGACACTCACTATATCCCCTCTAAACACTCACTACATCCCCTCTAGACACTCACTACATCCCCTCTACATACTCACTATATCCCCTCTACATACTCACTACATCCCCTCTACATACTCACTACATCTCCTCTAGACACTCACTACATCCCCTCTAGACACTCACTACATCCCCTCTAGACACTCACTACATCCCCTCTAGACACTCACTACATCCCCTCTAGACACTCACTACATCTCCTCTAGACACTCACTACATCTCCTCTAGACACTCACTACATCCCCTCTAGACACTCACTACATCCCCTCTAGACACTCACTACATCCCCTCTACATACTCACTACATCCCCTCTAGACACTCACTACATCTCCTCTAGACACTCACTACATCCCCTCTAGACACTCACTACATCCCCTCTAGACACTCACTACATCCCCTCTACATACTCACTACATCCCCTCTAGACACTCACTACATCCCCTCTAGACACTCACTACATCCCCTCTAGACACTCACTACATCCCCTCTAGACACTCACTACATCCCCTCTAGACACTCACTACATCCCCTCTAGACACTCACTACATCCCCTCTACATACTCACTACATCCCCTCTAGACACTCACTACATCTCCTCTAGACACTCACTACATCTCCTCTAGACACTCACTACATCCCCTCTAGACACTCACTACATCCCCTCTAGCTACTCACTACATCCCCTCTAGACACTCACTACATCCCCTCTAGACACTCACTACATCCCCTCTACATACTCACTACATCCCCTCTAGACACTCACTACATCCCCTCTAGACACTCACTACATCCCCTCTAGACACTCACTACATCCCCTCTACATACTCACTACATCCCCTCTAGACACTCACTACATCCCCTCTAGACACTCACTACATCCCCTCTAGACACTCACTACATCCCCTCTAGACACTCACTACATCCCCTCTAGACACTCACTACATCCCCTCTAGACACTCACTACATCCCCTCTACATACTCACTACATCCCCTCTAGACACTCACTACATCCCCTCTAGATACTCACTACATCTCCTCTAGACACTCACTACATCCCCTCTAGACACTCACTACATCCCCTCTAGACACTCACTACATCCCCTCTAGGCACTCACTACATCCCCTCTACATACTCACTACATCCCCTCTAGATACTCACTACATCCCCTCTAGACACTCACTACATCCCCTCTAGACACTCACTACATCCCCTCTAGACACTCACTACATCCCCTCTACATACTCACTACATCCCCTCTACATACTCACTACATCCCCTCTAGACACTCACTACATCCCCTCTACATACTCACTACATCCCCTCTACATACTCACTACATCCCCTCTAGACATTCACTACATCCCCTCTAGACACTCACTACATCCCCTCTAGACACTCACTACATCCCCTCTACATACTCACTACATCCCCTCTAGACACTCACTACATCCCCTCTAGATACTCACTACATCTCCTCTAGATACTCACTACATCCCCTCTACTTACTCAATACATCTCCTCTAGACACTCACTACATCCCCTCTAGACACTCACTACATCCCCTCTAGACACTCACTACATCCTCTCTAGACACTCACTATATCCCCTCTACATACTCACTACATCTCCTCTAGACACTCACTATATCCCCTCTAGACACTCACTACATCCCCTCTAGACACTCACTACATCTCCTCTAGACACTCACTACATCCCCTCTAGACACTCACTACATCCCCTCTAGACACTCACTACATCCCCTCTATACACTCACTACATCCCCTCTAGACACTCACTACATCCCCTCTAGACACTCACTACATCCCTCTAGACACTCACTACATCCCCTCTAGACACTCACTATATCCCCTCTACATATTCACTACATCCACTCTAGACACTCAGTACATCCCCTCTAGACACTCACTACATCCCCTCTACATACTCACTACATCTCCTCTAGACACTCACTACATCCCCTCTAGACACTCACTACATCCCCTCTAGACACTCACTACATCCCCTCTAGACACTCATTACATCTCCTCTAGACACTCACTACATCCCCTCTACATACTCACTACATCCCCTCTACATACTCACTACATCCCCTCTAGACACTCACTACATCCCCTCTACATACTCACTACATCCCCTCTAGACACTCACTACATCCCCTCTAGACACTCACTACATCCCCTCTAGACACTCACTACATCCCCTCTACATACTCACTACATCCCCTCTACATACTCACTACATCCCCTCTACATACTCACTACATCTCCTCTAGACACTCACTACATCCCCTCTAGACACTCACTACATCCCCTCTAGACACTCACTACATCCCCTCTAGACACTCACTACATCCCCTCTAGACACTCACTACATCTCCTCTAGACACTCACTACATCTCCTCTAGACACTCACTACATCCCCTCTAGACACTCACTACATCCCCTCTAGACACTCACTACATCCCCTCTACATACTCACTACATCCCCTCTAGACACTCACTACATCTCCTCTAGACACTCACTACATCCCCTCTACATACTCACTACATCCCCTCTAGACACTCACTACATCTCCTCTAGACACTCAATACATCTCCTCTAGACACTCACTACATCCCCTCTAGACACTCACTACATCCCCTCTACATACTCACTACATCCCCTCTAGACACTCACTACATCCCCTCTAGACACTCACTACATCCCCTCTACATACTCACTACATCCCCTCTAGACACTCACTACATCCCCTCTAGATACTCACTACATCTCCTCTAGACACTCACTACATCCCCTCTAGACACTCACTACATCCCCTCTAGACACTCACTACATCCCCTCTAGACACTCACTACATCCCCTTTACATACTCACTACATCCCCTTTACATACTCACTACATCCCCTCTAGACACTCACTACATCCCCTCTACATACTCACTACATCCCCTCTAGACACTCACTACATCCCCTCTAGACACTCACTACATCCCCTCTAGACACTCACTACATCCCCTCTAGATACTCACTACATCTCCTCTAGACACTCACTACATCCCCTCTAGACACTCACTACATCCCCTCTAGACACTCACTACATCCCCTCTAGACACTCACTACATCCCCTCTACATACTCACTACATCCCCTCTAGATACTCACTACATCTCCTCTAGACACTCACTACATCCCCTCTAGACACTCACTACATCCCCTCTAGACACTCACTACATCCCCTCTAGATACTCACTACATCTCCTCTAGACACTCACTACATCCCCTCTAGACACTCACTACATCCCCTCTAGACACTCACTACATCCCCTCTAGGCACTCACTACATCCCCTCTACATACTCACTACATCCCCTCTAGATACTCACTACATCCCCTCTAGACACTCACTACATCCCCTCTAGACACTCACTACATCCCCTCTACATACTCACTACATCCCCTCTACATACTCACTACATCCCCTCTAGACACTCACTACATCCCCTCTACATACTCACTACATCCCCTCTACATACTCACTACATCCCCTCTAGACATTCACTACATCCCCTATAGACACTCACTACATCCCCTCTAGACACTCACTACATCCCCTCTACATACTCACTACATCCCCTCTAGACACTCACTACATCCCCTCTAGATACTCACTACATCTCCTCTAGACACTCACTACATCCCCTCTAGACACTCACTACATCCCCTCTAGACACTCACTACATCCCCTCTAGGCACTCACTACATCCCCTCTAGACACTCACTACATCCCCTCTAGACACTCACTACATCCCCTCTAGACACTCACTACATCCCCTCTAGACACTCACTACATCCCCTCTAGACACTCACTACATCCCCTCTAGACACTCACTACATCCCCTCTAGACACTCACTACATCCCCTCTACATACTCACTACATCCCCTCTAGACACTCACTACATCCCCTCTACATACTCACTACATCCCCTCTAGATACTCACTATATCCCCTCTAGACACTCACTATATCCCCTCTAGACACTCAATATATCCCCTCTAGACACTCACTATATCCCCTCTAGACACTCACTATATCCCCTCTACATACTCACTACATCCCCTCTAGACACTCACTACATCCCCTCTAGACACTCACTACATCCCCTCTAGACACTCACTACATCCTCTCTAGACACTCACTACATCCCCTCTAGACACTCACTACATCCCCTCTAGACACTCACTATATCCCCTCTAGACACTCACTATATCCCCTCTAGACACTCACTATATCCCCTCTAGACACTCACTACATCCTCTCTAGACACTCACTACATCCCCTCTAGACACTCAATACATCCCCTCTAGATACTCACTATATCCCCTCTAGACACTCACTATATCCCCTCTAGACACTCAATATATCCCCTCTAGACACTCACTATATCCCCTCTAGACACTCACTACATCCCCTCTAGACACTCACTACATCCCCTCTAGACACTCACTATATCCCCTCTAGACACTCACTATATCCCCTCTAGACACTCACTACATCCCCTCTAGACACTCACTACATCCCCTCTAGACACTCACTACATCCCCTCTACATACTCACTACATCCCCTCTAGACACTCACTACATCCCCTCTAGATACTCACTACATCTCCTCTAGACACTCACTACATCCCCTCTAGACACTCACTACATCCCCTCTAGACACTCACTACATCCCCTCTAGACACTCATTACATCCCCTTTACATACTCACTACATCCCCTTTACATACTCACTACATCCCCTCTAGACACTCACTACATCCCCTCTACATACTCACTACATCCCCTCTAGACACTCACTACATCCCCTCTAGACACTCACTACATCCCCTCTACATACTCACTACATCCCCTCTACATACTCACTACATCCCCTCTACATACTCACTACATCTCCTCTAGACACTCACTACATCCCCTCTAGACACTCACTACATCCCCTCTAGACACTCACTACATCCCCTCTAGACACTCACTACATCCCCTCTAGACACTCACTACATCCCCTCTACATACTCACTACATCCCCTCTAGACACTCACTACATCCCCTCTAGACACTCACTACATCCCCTCTAGACACTCACTACATCCCCTCTAGACACTCACTACATCCCCTCTAGACACTCACTACATCCCCTCTACATACTCACTACATCCCCTCTAGACACTCACTACATCCCCTCTAGATACTCACTACATCTCCTCTAGACACTCACTACATCCCCTCTAGACACTCACTACATCCCCTCTAGACACTCACTACATCCCCTCTAGGCACTCACTACATCCCCTCTACATACTCACTACATCCCCTCTAGATACTCACTACATCCCCTCTAGACACTCACTACATCCCCTCTAGACACTCACTACATCCCCTCTAGACACTCACTACATCCCCTCTACATACTCACTACATCCCCTCTACATACTCACTACATCCCCTCTAGACACTCACTACATCCCCTCTACATACTCACTACATCCCCTCTACATACTCACTACATCCCCTCTAGACATTCACTACATCCCCTCTAGACACTCACTACATCCCCTCTAGACACTCACTACATCCCCTCTACATACTCACTACATCCCCTCTAGACACTCACTACATCCCCTCTAGATACTCACTACATCTCCTCTAGACACTCACTACATCCCCTCTAGACACTCACTACATCCCCTCTAGACACTCACTACATCCCCTCTAGGCACTCACTACATCCCCTCTAGACACTCACTACATCCCCTCTAGACACTCACTACATCCCCTCTAGACACTCACTACATCCCCTCTAGACACTCACTACATCCCCTCTAGACACTCACTACATCCCCTCTAGACACTCACTACATCCCCTCTAGACACTCACTACATCCCCTCTACATACTCACTACATCCCCTCTAGACACTCACTACATCCCCTCTACATACTCACTACATCCCCTCTAGATACTCACTATATCCCCTCTAGACACTCACTATATCCCCTCTAGACACTCAATATATCCCCTCTAGACACTCACTATATCCCCTCTAGACACTCACTATATCCCCTCTACATACTCACTACATCCCCTCTAGACACTCACTACATCCCCTCTAGACACTCACTACATCCCCTCTAGACACTCACTACATCCTCTCTAGACACTCACTACATCCCCTCTAGACACTCACTACATCCCCTCTAGACACTCACTATATCCCCTCTAGACACTCACTATATCCCCTCTAGACACTCACTATATCCCCTCTAGACACTCACTACATCCTCTCTAGACACTCACTACATCCCCTCTAGACACTCAATACATCCCCTCTAGATACTCACTATATCCCCTCTAGACACTCACTATATCCCCTCTAGACACTCAATATATCCCCTCTAGACACTCACTATATCCCCTCTAGACACTCACTACATCCCCTCTAGACACTCACTACATCACCTCTAGACACTCACTATATCCCCTCTAGACACTCACTATATCCCCTCTAGACACTCACTACATCCCCTCTAGACACTCACTACATCCCCTCTAGACACTCACTATATCCCCTCTAGACACTCACTATATCCCCTCTAGACACTCACTACATCCCCTCTAGACACTCACTACATCCCCTTTACATACTCACTACATCCCCTCTACATACTCACTACATCCCCTCTAGACACTCACTACATCCCCTCTAGATACTCACTACATCTCCTCTAGACACTCACTACATCCCCTCTAGACACTCACTACATCCCCTCTAGACACTCACTACATCCCCTCTAGACACTCACTACATCCCCTTTACATACTCACTACATCCCCTTTACATACTCACTACATCCCCTCTAGACACTCACTACATCCCCTCTAGACACTCACTACATCCCCTCTAGACACTCACTACATCCCCTCTAGGCACTCACTACATCCCCTCTACATACTCACTACATCCCCTCTAGACACTCACTACATCCCCTCTAGACACTCACTACATCCCCTCTACATACTCACTACATCCCCTCTACATACTCACTACATCCCCTCTACATACTCACTACATCTCCTCTAGACACTCACTACATCCCCTCTAGACACTCACTACATCCCCTCTAGACACTCACTACATCCCCTCTAGACACTCACTACATCCCCTCTAGACACTCACTACATCCCCTCTACATACTCACTACATCCCCTCTAGACACTCACTACATCCCCTCTAGACACTCACTACATCCCCTCTAGACACTCACTACATCCCCTCTAGACACTCACTACATCCCCTCTAGACACTCACTACATCCCCTCTACATACTCACTACATCCCCTCTAGACACTCACTACATCCCCTCTAGATACTCACTACATCTCCTCTAGACACTCACTACATCCCCTCTAGACACTCACTACATCCCCTCTAGAGACTCACTACATCCCCTCTAGGCACTCACTACATCCCCTCTACATACTCACTACATCCCCTCTAGATACTCACTACATCCCCTCTAGACACTCACTACATCCCCTCTAGACACTCACTACATCCCCTCTAGACACTCACTACATCCCCTCTACATACTCACTACATCCCCTCTACATACTCACTACATCCCCTCTAGACACTCACTACATCCCCTCTACATACTCACTACATCCCCTCTACATACTCACTACATCCCCTCTAGACATTCACTACATCCCCTCTAGACACTCACTACATCCCCTCTAGACACTCACTACATCCCCTCTACATACTCACTACATCCCCTCTAGACACTCACTACATCCCCTCTAGATACTCACTACATCTCCTCTAGACACTCACTACATCCCCTCTAGACACTCACTACATCCCCTCTAGACACTCACTACATCCCCTCTAGGCACTCACTACATCCCCTCTAGACACTCACTACATCCCCTCTAGACACTCACTACATCCCCTCTAGACACTCACTACATCCCCTCTAGACACTCACTACATCCCCTCTAGACACTCACTACATCCCCTCTAGACACTCACTACATCCCCTCTAGACACTCACTACATCCCCTCTACATACTCACTACATCCCCTCTAGACACTCACTACATCCCCTCTACATACTCACTACATCCCCTCTAGATACTCACTATATCCCCTCTAGACACTCACTATATCCCCTCTAGACACTCAATATATCCCCTCTAGACACTCACTATATCCCCTCTAGACACTCACTATATCCCCTCTACATACTCACTACATCCCCTCTAGACACTCACTACATCCCCTCTAGACACTCACTACATCCCCTCTAGACACTCACTACATCCTCTCTAGACACTCACTACATCCCCTCTAGACACTCACTATATCCCCTCTACATATTCACTACATCCACTCTAGACACTCAGTACATCCCCTCTAGACACTCACTACATCCCCTCTACATACTCACTACATCTCCTCTAGACACTCACTACATCCCCTCTAGACACTCACTACATCCCCTCTAGACACTCACTACATCCCCTCTAGACACTCATTACATCTCCTCTAGACACTCACTACATCCCCTCTACATACTCACTACATCCCCTCTACATACTCACTACATCCCCTCTAGACACTCACTACATCCCCTCTACATACTCACTACATCCCCTCTAGACACTCACTACATCCCCTCTAGACACTCACTACATCCCCTCTAGACACTCACTACATCCCCTCTACATACTCACTACATCCCCTCTACATACTCACTACATCCCCTCTACATACTCACTACATCTCCTCTAGACACTCACTACATCCCCTCTAGACACTCACTACATCCTCTCTAGACACTCACTACATCCCCTCTAGACACTCAATACATCCCCTCTAGATACTCACTATATCCCCTCTAGACACTCACTATATCCCCTCTAGACACTCAATATATCCCCTCTAGACACTCACTATATCCCCTCTAGACACTCACTACATCCCCTCTAGACACTCACTACATCACCTCTAGACACTCACTATATCCCCTCTAGACACTCACTACATCACCTCTAGATACTCACTATATCCCCTCTAGACACTCACTACATCCCCTCTACATACTCACTACATCCCCTCTAGACACTCACTACATCCCCTCTAGACACTCACTACATCCCCTCTAGATACTCACTACATCCCCTCTAGACACTCACTACATCCCCTCTAGACACTCACTACATCCCCTTTACATACTCACTACATCCCCTCTAGACACTCACTACATCCCCTCTAGACACTCACTACATCCCCTCTAGACACTCACTACATCCCCTCTAGACACTCACTACATCCCCTCTAGACACTCACTACATTCCCTCTAGACACTCACTACATCCCCTCTAAACACTCACTACATCCCCTCTAGACACTCACTACATCCTCTCTAGACACTCACTACATCCCCTCTAGACACTCACTATATCCCCTCTAGACACTCACTACATCCCCTCTAGACACTCACTATATCCCCTCTAGACACTCACTACATCCCCTCTAGACACTTACTACATCCCCTCTACATACTCACTACATCCCCTCTAGACACTCACTACATCCCCTCTAGATACTCACTACATCCCCTCTACATACTCACTACATACCCTCTAGACACTCACTACATCCCCTCTACATAAACACTATATCCCCTCTACATACTCACTACATCCCCTCTAGACACTCACTACATCCCCTCTACATAAACACTATATCCCCTCTAGACACTCACTACATCCCTCTAGACACTCACTACATCCCCTCTACATACTCACTACATCCCCTCTAGACACTCACTACATCCCCTCTAGACACTCACTACATCCCCTCTAGACACTCACTACATCCCCTCTAGACACTCACTACATCCCCTCTAGACACTCACTACATCCCCTCTAGACACTCACTACATCCCCTCTAGACACTCACTACATCCCCTCTACATACTCACTACATCCCCTCTAGACACTCACTACATCCCCTCTAGACACTCACTACATCCCCTCTAGACACTCACTACATCCCCTCTAGACACTCAATACATCCCCTCTAGACACTCATTACATCCCCTCTAGACACTCACTACATCCCCTCTAGACACTCACTATATCCCCTCTACATACTCACTACATCCCCTCTAGACACTCACTACATCCCCTCTACATACTCACTACATCCCCTCTAGACACTCACTACATCCCTCTAGACACTCACTACATCCCCTCTACATACTCACTACATCCCCTCTAGACACTCACTACATCCCCTCTAGACACTCACTACATCCCCTCTACATACTCACTACATCTCCTCTAGACACTCACTACATCCCCTCTAGACACTCACTACATCCCCTCTAGACACTCACTACATCCCCTCTACATACTCACTACATCCCCTCTAGACACTCACTACATCCCTCTAGACACTCACTACATCCCCTCTACATACTCACTACATCTCCTCTAGACACTCACTACATCCCCTCTAGACACTCACTACATCCCCTCTAGACACTCACTACATCCCCTCTAGATACTCACTACATCCTCTCTAGACACACACTACATCCCCTCTAGACACTCACTACATCCCCTCTACATACTCACTACATCTCCTCTAGACACTCACTACATCCCCTCTAGACACTCACTACATCCCCTCTAGACACTCACTACATCCCCTCTACATACTCACTACATCCCCTCTAGACACTCACTACATCCCTCTAGACACTCACTACATCCCCTCTACATACTCACTACATCTCCTCTAGACACTCACTACATCCCCTCTAGACACTCACTACATCCCTCTAGACACTCACTACATCCCCTCTACATACTCACTACATCCCCTCTAGATACTCACTACATCCCCTCTACATACTCACTACATCCCCTCTAGACACTCACTACATCCCTCTAGACACTCACTACATCCCCTCTACATACTCACTACATCTCCTCTAGACACTCACTACATCCCCTCTAGACACTCACTACATCCCCTCTAGACACTCACTACATCCCCTCTACATACTCACTACATCCCCTCTAGACACTCACTACATCCCCTCTACATACTCACTACATCCCCTCTAGACACTCACTACATCCCTCTAGACACTCACTACATCCCCTCTACATACTCACTACATCTCCTCTAGACACTCACTACATCCCCTCTAGACACTCATTACATCCCCTCTAGACACTCACTACATCCCCTCTAGACACTCACTATATCCCCTCTAGACACTCACTACATCCCCTCTAGACACTCACTACATCCCCTCTAGACACTCACTACATCCCCTCTAGACACTCACTACATCCCCTCTAGACACTCACTACATCCCCTCTAGACACTCACTACATCCCCTCTACATACTCACTACATCCCCTCTAGACACTCACTACATCCCCTCTAGATACTCACTACATCCCCTCTAGACACTCACTACATCCCCTCTAGACACTCACTACATCCCCTCTAGACAGTCACTACATCCCCTCTAGACACTCACTACATCCCCTCTACATACTCACTACATCTCCTCTAGACACTCACTACATCCCCTCTAGACACTCACTACATCCCTCTAGACACTCACTACATCCCCTCTACATACTCACTACATCTCCTCTAGACACTCACTACATCCCCTCTAGACACTCACTACATCCCCTCTAGACACTCACTACATCCCCTCTACATACTCACTACATCCCCTCTAGACACTCACTACATCCCCTCTACATACTCACTACATCCCCTCTAGACACTCACTACATCCCCTCTAGACACTCACTACATCCCTCTAGACACTCACTACATCCCCTCTACATACTCACTACATCTCCTCTAGACACTCACTACATCCCCTCTAGACACTCACTACATCCCCTCTAGACACTCACTACATCCCCTCTACATACTCACTACATCCCCTCTAGACACTCACTACATCCCCTCTACATACTCACTACATCCCCTCTAGACACTCACTACATCCCCTCTAGACACTCACTACATCCCCTCTAGACACTCACTACATCCCCTCTAGACACTCACTACATCCCCTCTAGACACTCATTACATCCCCTCTAGACACTCACTACATCCCCTCTAGACACTCACTATATCCCCTCTACATACTCACTACATCCCCTCTAGACACTCACTACATCCCCTCTACATACTCACTACATCCCCTCTAGACACTCACTACATCCCTCTAGACACTCACTACATCCCCTCTACATACTCACTACATCTCCTCTAGACACTCACTACATCCCCTCTAGACACTCACTACATCCCCTCTAGACACTCACTACATCCCCTCTACATACTCACTACATCCCCTCTAGACACTCACTACATCCCTCTAGACACTCACTACATCCCCTCTACATACTCACTACATCTCCTCTAGACACTCACTACATCCCCTCTAGACACTCACTACATCCCCTCTAGACACTCACTACATCCCCTCTACATACTCACTACATCCCCTCTAGACACTCACTACATCCCCTCTACATACTCACTACATCCCCTCTAGACACTCACTACATCCCTCTAGACACTCACTACATCCCCTCTACATACTCACTACATCTCCTCTAGACACTCACTACATCCCCTCTAGACACTCACTACATCCCCTCTAGACACTCACTACATCCCCTCTACATACTCACTACATCCCCTCTAGACACTCACTACATCCCTCTAGACACTCACTACATCCCCTCTACATACTCACTACATCTTCTCTAGACACTCACTACATCCCCTCTAGACACTCACTACATCCCCTCTAGACACTCACTACATCCCCTCTACATACTCACTACATCCCCTCTAGATACTCACTACATCCCCTCTACATACTCACTACATCCCCTCTAGACACTCACTACATCCCTCTAGACACTCACTACATCCCCTCTACATACTCACTACATCTCCTCTAGACACTCACTACATCCCCTCTAGACACTCACTACATCCCCTCTAGACACTCACTACATCCCCTCTACATACTCACTACATCCCCTCTAGACACTCACTACATCCCCTCTAGATACTCACTACATCCCCTCTAGACACTCACTACATCCCCTCTACATACTCACTACATCCCCTCTAGACACTCACTACATCCCCTCTAGATACTCACTACATCCCCTCTAGACACTCACTACATCCCCTCTACATACTCACTACATCTCCTCTAGACACTCACTACATCCCCTCTAGACACTCACTACATCCCCTCTACATACTCACTACATCCCCTCTAGATACTCACTACATCGCCTCTAGACACTCACTACATCCCCTCTACATACTCACTACATCTCCTCTAGACACTCACTACATCCCCTCTAGACACTCACTACATCCCCTCTAGACACTCACTACATCCCTTCTAGACACTCACTACATCCCCGCTAGACACTCACTACATCTCATCTAGACACTCACTACATCCCCTCTAGACACTCACTACATCTCCTCTAGACACTCACTATATCCCCTCTAGACACTCACTACATCTCCTCTAGACACTAACTACATCCCCTCTACATACTCACTACATCCCCTCTAGACACTCACTACATCCCCTCTAGACACTCACTACATCCCCTCTACATACTCACTACATCCCCTCTAGACACTCACTACATCCCCTCTAGATACTCACTACATCCCCTCTACATACTCACTACATCCCCTCTAGACACTCACTACATCTCCTCTAGACACTCACTACATCTCCTCTAGACACTCACTACATCCCCTCTAGACACTCACTACATCCCCTCTAGACATTCACTACATCCCCTCTAGACACTCACTACATCCTCTCTAGACACTCACTACATCCCCTCTACATACTCACTACATCCCCTCTAGACACTCACTACATCCCCTCTACATACTCACTACATCCCCTCTAGACACTCACTACATCCCCTCTAGATACTCACTACATCTCCTCTAGACACTCACTATATCCCCTCTACATACTCACTACATCCCCTCTAGACACTCACTACATCCCCTCTAGACACTCACTATATCCCCTCTACATACTCACTACATCTCCTCTAGACACTCACTATATCCCCTCTAGACACTCACTACATCCCCTCTAGACACTCACTACATCTCCTCTAGACACTCACTACATCCCCTCTAGACACTCACTACATCCCCTCTAGACACTCACTACATCCCCTCTAGACACTCACTACATCCCCTCTAGACACTCACTACATCCCCTCTAGACACTCACTATATCCCCTCTAGACACTCACTATATCCCCTCTACATACTCACTACATCTCCTCTAGACACTCACTATATCCCCTCTAGACACTCACTACATCCCCTCTAGACACTCACTACATCTCCTCTAGACACTCACTACATCCCCTCTAGACACTCACTACATCCCCTCTAGACACTCACTACATCCCCTCTAGACACTCACTACATCCCCTCTAGACACTCACTACATCCCCTCTAGACACTCACTACATCCCCTCTAGACATTAACTATATCCCCTCTACTTACTCACTACATCTCCTCTAGACACTCACTACATCCCCTCTAGACACTCACTACATCCCCTCTAGACACTCACTACATCCCCTCTAGACACTCACTATATCCCCTCTACATACTCACTACATCTCCTCTACATACTCACTACATCTCCTCTAGACACTCACTACATCCCCTCTACATACTCACTACATCTCCTCTAGACACTCACTACATCCCCTCTAGACACTCACTACATCCCCTCTACATACTCACTACATCCCCTCTAGACACTCACTACATCCCCTCTACATACTCACTACATCTCCTCTAGACACTCACTACATCCCCTCTAGACACTCACTACATCCCCTCTACATACTCACTACATCTCCTCTAGACACTCACTACATCCCCTCTAGACACTCACTACATCCCCTCTACATACTCACTACATCCCCTCTAGACACTCACTACATCCCCTCTAGACACTCACTACATCCCCTCTACATACTCACTACATCCCCTCTAGACACTCACTACATCCCTTCTAGACACTCACTACATCCCCTCTACATACTCACTACATCTCCTCTAGACACTCACTACATCCCCTCTAGACACTCAGTACATCCCCTCTAGACACTCACTACATCCCCTCTAGACACTCACTACATCCCTTCTAGACACTCACTACATCCCCTCTAGACACTCACTACATCCCCTCTACATACTCAGTACATCCCCTCTAGACACTCACTACATCTCCTCTAGACACTCACTACATCTCCTCTAGACACTCACTATATCCCCTCTAGACACTCACTACATCCCCTCTACATACTCACTACATCCCCTCTAGACACTCACTAAATCTCCTCTAGACACTCACTACATCCCCTCTAGACACTCACTACATCCCCTCTAGACACTCACTACATCTCCTCTAGACACTCACTACATCCCCTCTAGACACTCACTACATCCCCTCTAGACACTCACTACATCCCCTCTAGACACTCACTACATCCCCTCTAGACACTCACTACATCCCCTCTAGACACTCACTACATCCCCTCTAGACACTCACTACATCCTCTCTAGACACTCACTATATCCCCTCTAGACACTCACTATATCCCCTCTAGACACTCACTATATCCCCTCTAGACACTCACTACATCCTCTCTAGACACTCACTACATCCCCTCTAGACACTCAATACATCCCCTCTAGATACTCACTATATCCCCTCTAGACACTCACTATATCCCCTCTAGACACTCAATATATCCCCTCTAGACACTCACTATATCCCCTCTAGACACTCACTACATCCCCTCTAGACACTCACTACATCCCCTCTAGACACTCACTATATCCCCTCTAGACACTCACTACATCCCCTCTACATACTCACTACATCCCCTCTAGACACTCACTACATCCCCTCTAGACACTCACTACATCCCCTCTAGATACTCACTACATCCCCTCTAGACACTCACTACATCCCCTCTAGACACTCACTACATCCCCTTTACATACTCACTACATCCCCTCTAGACACTCACTACATCCCCTCTAGACACTCACTACATCCCCTCTAGACACTCACTACATCCCCTCTAGACACTCACTATATCCCCTCTAGACACTCACTACATCCCCTCTAGACACTCACTACATCCCCTCTAGACACTCACTACATCCTCTCTAGACACTCACTACATCCCCTCTAGACACTCACTATATCCCCTCTAGACACTCACTACATCCCCTCTAGACACTCACTATATCCCCTCTAGACACTCACTACATCCCCTCTAGACACTTACTACATCCCCTCTACATACTCACTACATCCCCTCTAGACACTCACTACATCCCCTCTAGATACTCACTACATCCCCTCTACATACTCACTACATACCCTCTAGACACTCACTACATCCCCTCTACATAAACACTATATCCCCTCTACATACTCACTACATCCCCTCTAGACACTCACTACATCCCCTCTACATACTCACTACATCCCCTCTAGACACTCACTACATCCCTCTAGACACTCACTACATCCCCTCTACATACTCACTACATCCCCTCTAGACACTCACTACATCCCCTCTAGACACTCACTGCATCCCCTCTACATACTCACTACATCCCCTCTAGACACTCACTACATCCCCTCTAGACACTCACTACATCCCCTCTAGACACTCACTACATCCCCTCTAGACACTCACTACATCCCCTCTAGACACTCACTACATCCCCTCTAGACACTCACTACATCCCCTCTAGACACTCACTACATCCCCTCTACATACTCACTACATCCCCTCTAGACACTCACTACATCCCCTCTACATACTCACTACATCCCCTCTAGACACTCACTACATCCCTCTAGACACTCACTACATCCCCTCTACATACTCACTACATCTCCTCTAGACACTCACTACATCCCCTCTAGACACTCACTACATCCCCTCTAGACACTCACTACATCCCCTCTACATACTCACTACATCCCCTCTAGACACTCACTACATCCCTCTAGACACTCACTACATCCCCTCTACATACTCACTACATCTCCTCTAGACACTCACTACATCCCCTCTAGACACTCACTACATCCCCTCTAGACACTCACTACATCCCCTCTAGACACTCACTACATCCCCTCTAGACACTCACTACATCCCCTCTAGACACTCACTACATCCCCTCTACATACTCACTACATCCCCTCTAGACACTCACTACATCCCTCTAGACACTCACTACATCCCCTCTACATACTCACTACATCCCCTCTAGACACTCACTACATCCCTCTAGACACTCACTACATCCCCTCTACATACTCACTACATCTCCTCTAGACACTCACTACATCCCCTCTAGACACTCACTACATCCCCTCTAGACACTCACTACATCCCCTCTACATACTCACTACATCCCCTCTAGACACTCACTACATCCCTCTAGACACTTACTACATCCCCTCTACATACTCACTACATCTCCTCTAGACACTCACTACATCCCCTCTAGACACTCACTACATCCCCTCTAGACACTCACTACATCCCCTCTAGATACTCACTACATCCCCTCTAGACACTCACTACATCCCCTCTAGACACTCACTACATCCCCTCTACATACTCACTACATTCCCTCTAGACACTCACTACATCCCCTCTACATACTCACTACATCCCCTCTAGACACTCACTACATCCCTCTAGACACTCACTACATCCCCTCTACATACTCACTACATCTCCTCTAGACACTCACTACATCCCCTCTAGACACTCACTACATCCCCTCTAGACACTCACTACATCCCCTCTACATACTCACTACATCCCCTCTAGACACTCACTACATCCCTCTAGACACTCACTACATCCCCTCTACATACTCACTACATCTCCTCTAGACACTCACTACATCCCCTCTAGACACTCACTACATCCCCTCTAGACACTCACTACATCCCCTCTACATACTCACTACATCCCCTCTAGATACTCACTACATCCCCTCTACATACTCACTACATCCCCTCTAGACACTCACTACATCCCTCTAGACACTCACTACATCCCCTCTACATACTCACTACATCTCCTCTAGACACTCACTACATCCCCTCTAGACACTCACTACATCCCCTCTAGACACTCACTACATCCCCTCTACATACTCACTACATCCCCTCTAGACACTCACTACATCCCCTCTAGATACTCACTACATCCCCTCTAGACACTCACTACATCCCCTCTACATACTCACTACATCCCCTCTAGACACTCACTACATCCCCTCTAGATACTCACTACATCCCCTCTAGACACTCACTACATCCCCTCTACATACTCACTACATCTCCTCTAGACACTCACTACATCCCCTCTAGACACTCACTACATCCCCTCTACATACTCACTACATCCCCTCTATATACTCACTACATCACCTCTAGACACTCACTACATCCCCTCTACATACTCACTACATCTCCTCTAGACACTCACTACATCCCCTCTAGACACTCACTACATCCCCTCTAGACACTCACTACATCCCTTCTAGACACTCACTACATCCCCGCTAGACACTCACTACATCTCATCTAGACACTCACTACATCCCCTCTAGACACTCACTACATCTCCTCTAGACACTCACTATATCCCCTCTAGACACTCACTACATCTCCTCTAGACACTAACTACATCCCCTCTACATACTCACTACATCCCCTCTAGACACTCACTACATCCCCTCTAGACACTCACTACATCCCCTCTACATACTCACTACATCCCCTCTAGACACTCACTACATCCCCTCTAGATACTCACTACATCCCCTCTACATACTCACTACATCCCCTCTAGACACTCACTACATCTCCTCTAGACACTCACTACATCTCCTCTAGACACTCACTACATCCCCTCTAGACACTCACTACATCCCCTCTAGACATTCACTACATCCCCTCTAGACACTCACTACATCCTCTCTAGACACTCACTACATCCCCTCTACATACTCACTACATCCCCTCTAGACACTCACTACATCCCCTCTACATACTCACTACATCCCCTCTAGACACTCACTACATCCCCTCTAGATACTCACTACATCTCCTCTAGACACTCACTATATCCCCTCTACATAATCACTACATCCCCTCTAGACACTCACTACATCCCCTCTAGACACTCACTATATCCCCTCTACATACTCACTACATCTCCTCTAGACACTCACTATATCCCCTCTAGACACTCACTACATCCCCTCTAGACACTCACTACATCTCCTCTAGACACTCACTACATCCCCTCTAGACACTCACTACATCCCCTCTAGACACTCACTACATCCCCTCTAGACACTCACTACATCCCCTCTAGACACTCACTACATCCCCTCTAGACACTCACTATATCCCCTCTAGACACTCACTATATCCCCTCTACATACTCACTACATCTCCTCTAGACACTCACTATATCCCCTCTAGACACTCACTACATCCCCTCTAGACACTCACTACATCTCATCTAGACACTCACTACATCCCCTCTAGACACTCACTACATCCCCTCTAGACACTCACTACATCCCCTCTAGACACTCACTACATCCCCTCTAGACACTCACTACATCCCCTCTAGACACTCACTACATCCCCTCTAGACACTCACTATATCCCCTCTACATACTCACTACATCTCCTCTAGACACTCACTATATCCCCTCTAGACACTCACTACATCCCCTCTAGACACTCACTACATCCCTCTAGACACTCACTACATCCCCTCTAGACACTCACTACATCCCCTCTACTTACTCACTACATCTCCTCTAGACACTCACTACATCCCCTCTAGACACTCACTACATCCCCTCTAGACACTCACTACATCCCCTCTAGACACTCACTATATCCCCTCTACATACTCACTACATCTCCTCTACATACTCACTACATCTCCTCTAGACATTCACTACATCCCCTCTACATACTCACTACATCTCCTCTAGACACTCACTACATCCCCTCTAGACACTCACTACATCCCCTCTACATACTCACTACATCCCCTCTAGACACTCACTACATCCCCTCTACATACTCACTACATCTCCTCTAGACACTCACTACATCCCCTCTAGACACTCACTACATCCCCTCTACATACTCACTACATCTCCTCTAGACACTCACTACATCCCCTCTAGACACTCACTACATCCCCTCTACATACTCACTACATCCCCTCTAGACACTCACTACATCCCCTCTAGACACTCACTACATCCCCTCTTCATACTCACTACATCCCCTCTAGACACTCACTACATCCCTTCTAGACACTCACTACATCCCCTCTACATACTCACTACATCTCCTCTAGACACTCACTACATCCCCTCTAGACACTCAGTACATCCCCTCTAGACACTCACTACATCCCCTCTAGACACTCACTACATCCCTTCTAGACACTCACTACATCCCCTCTAGACACTCACTACATCCCCTCTACATACTCACTACATCCCCTCTAGACACTCACTACATCTCCTCTAGACACTCACTACATCTCCTCTAGACACTCACAATATCCCCTCTAGACTCTCACTACATCCCCTCTACATACTCACTACATCCCCTCTAGACACTCACAACATCCCCTCTAGACACTCACTACATCCCCTCTAGACACTAACTACATTCCCTCTAGACACTCACTACATCCCCTCTACATACTCACTACATCCCCTCTAGACACTCACTACATCCCCTCTACATACTCACTACATCCCCTCGACATACTCACTACATCCCCTCTAGACACTCACTACATCCCCTCTAGACACTCACTACATCTCCTCTAGACACTCACTACATCCCCTCTAGACACTCACTACATCCCCTCTACATACTCACTACATCTCCTCTAGACATTCACTACATCCCCTCTACATACTCACTACATCTCCTCTAGACACTCACTACATCCCCTCTAGACACTCACTACATCCCCTCTACATACTCACTACATCCCCTCTAGACACTCACTACATCCCCTCTACATACTCACTACATCTCCTCTAGACACTCACTACATCCCCTCTAGACACTCACTACATCCCCTCTACATACTCACTACATCTCCTCTAGACACTCACTACATCCCCTCTAGACACTCACTACATCCCCTCTACATACTCACTACATCCCCTCTAGACACTCACTACATCCCCTCTAGACACTCACTACATCCCCTCTTCATACTCACTACATCCCCTCTAGACACTCACTACATCCCTTCTAGACACTCACTACATCCCCTCTACATACTCACTACATCTCCTCTAGACACTCACTACATCCCCTCTAGACACTCAGTACATCCCCTCTAGACACTCACTACATCCCCTCTAGACACTCACTACATCCCTTCTAGACACTCACTACATCCCCTCTAGACACTCACTACATCCCCTCTACATACTCACTACATCCCCTCTAGATACTCACTACATCACCTCTAGACACTCACTACATCCCCTCTACATACTCACTACATCTCCTCTAGACACTCACTACATCCCCTCTAGACACTCACTACATCCCCTCTAGACACTCACTACATCCCTTCTAGACACTCACTACATCCCCGCTAGACACTCACTACATCTCCTCTAGACACTCACTATATCCCCTCTAGACACTCACTACATCTCCTCTAGACACTAACTACATCCCCTCTACATACTCACTACATCCCCTCTAGACACTCACTACATCCCCTCTAGACACTCACTACATCCCCTCTACATACTCACTACATCCCCTCTAGACACTCACTACATTCCCTCTAGATACTCACTACATCCCCTCTACATACTCACTACATCCCCTCTAGACACTCACTACATCTCCTCTAGACACTCACTACATCTCCTCTAGACACTCACTACATCCCCTCTAGACACTCACTACATCCCCTCTAGACATTCACTACATCCCCTCTAGACACTCACTACATCCTCTCTAGACACTCACTACATCCCCTCTACATACTCACTACATCCCCTCTAGACACTCACTACATCCCCTCTACATACTCACTACATCCCCTCTAGACACTCACTACATCCCCTCTAGATACTCACTACATCTCCTCTAGACACTCACTATATCCCCTCTACATAATCACTACATCCCCTCTAGACACTCACTACATCCCCTCTAGACACTCACTATATCCCCTCTACATACTCACTACATCTCCTCTAGACACTCACTATATCCCCTCTAGACACTCACTACATCCCCTCTAGACACTCACTACATCTCCTCTAGACACTCACTACATCCCCTCTAGACACTCACTACATCCCCTCTAGACACTCACTACATCCCCTCTAGACACTCACTACATCCCCTCTAGACACTCACTACATCCCCTCTAGACACTCACTATATCCCCTCTAGACACTCACTATATCCCCTCTACATACTCACTACATCTCCTCTAGACACTCACTATATCCCCTCTAGACACTCACTACATCCCCTCTAGACACTCACTACATCTCATCTAGACACTCACTACATCCCCTCTAGACACTCACTACATCCCCTCTAGACACTCACTACATCCCCTCTAGACACTCACTACATCCCCTCTAGACACTCACTACATCCCCTCTAGACACTCACTACATCCCCTCTAGACACTCACTATATCCCCTCTACATACTCACTACATCTCCTCTAGACACTCACTATATCCCCTCTAGACACTCACTACATCCCCTCTAGACACTCACTACATCCCTCTAGACACTCACTACATCCCCTCTAGACACTCACTACATCCCCTCTACTTACTCACTACATCTCCTCTAGACACTCACTACATCCCCTCTAGACACTCACTACATCCCCTCTAGACACTCACTACATCCCCTCTAGACACTCACTATATCCCCTCTACATACTCACTACATCTCCTCTACATACTCACTACATCTCCTCTAGACATTCACTACATCCCCTCTACATACTCACTACATCTCCTCTAGACACTCACTACATCCCCTCTAGACACTCACTACATCCCCTCTACATACTCACTACATCCCCTCTAGACACTCACTACATCCCCTCTACATACTCACTACATCTCCTCTAGACACTCACTACATCCCCTCTAGACACTCACTACATCCCCTCTACATACTCACTACATCTCCTCTAGACACTCACTACATCCCCTCTAGACACTCACTACATCCCCTCTACATACTCACTACATCCCCTCTAGACACTCACTACATCCCCTCTAGACACTCACTACATCCCCTCTTCATACTCACTACATCCCCTCTAGACACTCACTACATCCCTTCTAGACACTCACTACATCCCCTCTACATACTCACTACATCTCCTCTAGACACTCACTACATCCCCTCTAGACACTCAGTACATCCCCTCTAGACACTCACTACATCCCCTCTAGACACTCACTACATCCCTTCTAGACACTCACTACATCCCCTCTAGACACTCACTACATCCCCTCTACATACTCACTACATCCCCTCTAGACACTCACTACATCTCCTCTAGACACTCACTACATCTCCTCTAGACACTCACAATATCCCCTCTAGACTCTCACTACATCCCCTCTACATACTCACTACATCCCCTCTAGACACTCACTAAATCTCCTCTAGACACTCACTACATCCCCTCTAGACACTCACTACATCCCCTCTAGACACTCACTACATCTCCTCTAGACACTTACTACATCCCCTCTAGACACTCAGTACATCCCCTCTAGACACTCACTACATCCCCTCTAGACACTCACTACATCCCCTCTAGACACTCACTACATCTCCTCTACATACTCACTATATCCCCTCTAGACACTCACTACATCCCCTCTAGACACTCACTACATCCCCTCTACATACTCACTAAATCTCCTCTAGACACTCACTACATCCCCTCTAGACACTCACTACATCCCCTCTAGACACTCACTACATCTCCTCTAGACACTCACTACATCCCCTCTAGACACTCACTACATCCCCTCTAGACACTCACTACATCCCCTCTAGACACTCACTACATCCCCTCTAGACACTCACTACATCTCCTCTAGACACTCACTACATCCCCTCTAGACACTCACTACATCCCTTCTAGACACTCACTACATCCCCTCTACATACTCACTACATCCCCTCTAGACACTCACTACATCCCTTCTAGACACTCACTACATCCCCTCTAGACACTCACTACATCCCCTCTACATACTCACTACATCCCCTCTAGACACTCACTACATCCCCTCTAGATACTCACTACATCCCCTCTAGACACTCACTACATCCCCTCTAGACACTCACTACATCCCCTCTAGATACTCACTACATCCCCTCTAGATACTCACTACATCCCCTCTACATACTCACTACATCCCCTCTAGACACTCACTACATCCCCTCTAGACACTCACTACATCCCCTCTACATACTCACTACATCCCCTCTACATACTCACTACATCCCCTCTACATACTCACTACATCCCCTCTAGATACTCACTACATCCCCTCTAGATACTCACTACATCCCCTCTAGACACTCACTACATCCCCTCTAGACACTCACTACATCACCTCTAGATACTCACTACATCCCCTCTAGACACTCACTACATCCCCTCTACATACTCACTACATCCCCTCTACATACTCACTACATCCCCTCTACATACTCACTACATCCCCTCTAGATACTCACTACATCCCCTCTACATACTCACTACATCCCCTCTAGACACTCACTACATCCCCTCTAGATACTCACTACATCCCCTCTAGACACTCACTACATCCCCTCTACATACTCACTACATCTCCTCTAGACACTCACTACATCCCCTCTAGACACTCACTACATCCCCTCTACATACTCACTACATCCCCTCTATATACTCACTACATCACCTCTAGACACTCACTACATCCCCTCTACATACTCACTACATCTCCTCTAGACACTCACTACATCCCCTCTAGACACTCACTACATCCCCTCTAGACACTCACTACATCCCTTCTAGACACTCACTACATCCCCGCTAGACACTCACTACATCTCATCTAGACACTCACTACATCCCCTCTAGACACTCACTACATCTCCTCTAGACACTCACTATATCCCCTCTAGACACTCACTACATCTCCTCTAGACACTAACTACATCCCCTCTACATACTCACTACATCCCCTCTAGACACTCACTACATCCCCTCTAGACACTCACTACATCCCCTCTACATACTCACTACATCCCCTCTAGACACTCACTACATCCCCTCTAGATACTCACTACATCCCCTCTACATACTCACTACATCCCCTCTAGACACTCACTACATCTCCTCTAGACACTCACTACATCTCCTCTAGACACTCACTACATCCCCTCTAGACACTCACTACATCCCCTCTAGACATTCACTACATCCCCTCTAGACACTCACTACATCCTCTCTAGACACTCACTACATCCCCTCTACATACTCACTACATCCCCTCTAGACACTCACTACATCCCCTCTACATACTCACTACATCCCCTCTAGACACTCACTACATCCCCTCTAGATACTCACTACATCTCCTCTAGACACTCACTATATCCCCTCTACATAATCACTACATCCCCTCTAGACACTCACTACATCCCCTCTAGACACTCACTATATCCCCTCTACATACTCACTACATCTCCTCTAGACACTCACTATATCCCCTCTAGACACTCACTACATCCCCTCTAGACACTCACTACATCTCCTCTAGACACTCACTACATCCCCTCTAGACACTCACTACATCCCCTCTAGACACTCACTACATCCCCTCTAGACACTCACTACATCCCCTCTAGACACTCACTACATCCCCTCTAGACACTCACTATATCCCCTCTAGACACTCACTATATCCCCTCTACATACTCACTACATCTCCTCTAGACACTCACTATATCCCCTCTAGACACTCACTACATCCCCTCTAGACACTCACTACATCTCATCTAGACACTCACTACATCCCCTCTAGACACTCACTACATCCCCTCTAGACACTCACTACATCCCCTCTAGACACTCACTACATCCCCTCTAGACACTCACTACATCCCCTCTAGACACTCACTACATCCCCTCTAGACACTCACTATATCCCCTCTACATACTCACTACATCTCCTCTAGACACTCACTATATCCCCTCTAGACACTCACTACATCCCCTCTAGACACTCACTACATCCCTCTAGACACTCACTACATCCCCTCTAGACACTCACTACATCCCCTCTACTTACTCACTACATCTCCTCTAGACACTCACTACATCCCCTCTAGACACTCACTACATCCCCTCTAGACACTCACTACATCCCCTCTAGACACTCACTATATCCCCTCTACATACTCACTACATCTCCTCTACATACTCACTACATCTCCTCTAGACATTCACTACATCCCCTCTACATACTCACTACATCTCCTCTAGACACTCACTACATCCCCTCTAGACACTCACTACATCCCCTCTACATACTCACTACATCCCCTCTAGACACTCACTACATCCCCTCTACATACTCACTACATCTCCTCTAGACACTCACTACATCCCCTCTAGACACTCACTACATCCCCTCTACATACTCACTACATCTCCTCTAGACACTCACTACATCCCCTCTAGACACTCACTACATCCCCTCTACATACTCACTACATCCCCTCTAGACACTCACTACATCCCCTCTAGACACTCACTACATCCCCTCTTCATACTCACTACATCCCCTCTAGACACTCACTACATCCCTTCTAGACACTCACTACATCCCCTCTACATACTCACTACATCTCCTCTAGACACTCACTACATCCCCTCTAGACACTCAGTACATCCCCTCTAGACACTCACTACATCCCCTCTAGACACTCACTACATCCCTTCTAGACACTCACTACATCCCCTCTAGACACTCACTACATCCCCTCTACATACTCACTACATCCCCTCTAGACACTCACTACATCTCCTCTAGACACTCACTACATCTCCTCTAGACACTCACAATATCCCCTCTAGACTCTCACTACATCCCCTCTACATACTCACTACATCCCCTCTAGACACTCACTAAATCTCCTCTAGACACTCACTACATCCCCTCTAGACACTCACTACATCCCCTCTAGACACTCACTACATCTCCTCTAGACACTTACTACATCCCCTCTAGACACTCAGTACATCCCCTCTAGACACTCACTACATCCCCTCTAGACACTCACTACATCCCCTCTAGACACTCACTACATCTCCTCTACATACTCACTATATCCCCTCTAGACACTCACTACATCCCCTCTAGACACTCACTACATCCCCTCTACATACTCACTAAATCTCCTCTAGACACTCACTACATCCCCTCTAGACACTCACTACATCCCCTCTAGACACTCACTACATCTCCTCTAGACACTCACTACATCCCCTCTAGACACTCACTACATCCCCTCTAGACACTCACTACATCCCCTCTAGACACTCACTACATCCCCTCTAGACACTCACTACATCTCCTCTAGACACTCACTACATCCCCTCTAGACACTCACAACATCCCCTCTAGACACTCACTACATCCCCTCTAGACACTAACTACATTCCCTCTAGACACTCACTACATCCCCTCTACATACTCACTACATCCCCTCTAGACACTCACTACATCCCCTCTACATACTCACTACATCCCCTCGACATACTCACTACATCCCCTCTAGACACTCACTACATCCCCTCTAGACACTCACTACATCTCCTCTAGACACTCACTACATCCCCTCTAGACACTCACTACATCCCCTCTACATACTCACTACATCTCCTCTAGACATTCACTACATCCCCTCTACATACTCACTACATCTCCTCTAGACACTCACTACATCCCCTCTAGACACTCACTACATCCCCTCTACATACTCACTACATCCCCTCTAGACACTCACTACATCCCCTCTACATACTCACTACATCTCCTCTAGACACTCACTACATCCCCTCTAGACACTCACTACATCCCCTCTACATACTCACTACATCTCCTCTAGACACTCACTACATCCCCTCTAGACACTCACTACATCCCCTCTACATACTCACTACATCCCCTCTAGACACTCACTACATCCCCTCTAGACACTCACTACATCCCCTCTTCATACTCACTACATCCCCTCTAGACACTCACTACATCCCTTCTAGACACTCACTACATCCCCTCTACATACTCACTACATCTCCTCTAGACACTCACTACATCCCCTCTAGACACTCAGTACATCCCCTCTAGACACTCACTACATCCCCTCTAGACACTCACTACATCCCTTCTAGACACTCACTACATCCCCTCTAGACACTCACT
Organism: Osedax frankpressi; assembly: GCA_964035775.1. NCBI lineage: Eukaryota > Metazoa > Annelida > Polychaeta > Sabellida > Siboglinidae > Osedax > Osedax frankpressi. The sequence goes on from OZ038318.1 coordinate 10,891,602, forward strand.
ACATCCCCTCTACATACTCACTACATCCCCTCTAGATACTCACTACATCACCTCTAGACACTCACTACATCCCCTCTACATACTCACTACATCTCCTCTAGACACTCACTACATCCCCTCTAGACACTCACTACATCCCCTCTAGACACTCACTACATCCCTTCTAGACACTCACTACATCCCCGCTAGACACTCACTACATCTCCTCTAGACACTCACTATATCCCCTCTAGACACTCACTACATCTCCTCTAGACACTAACTACATCCCCTCTACATACTCACTACATCCCCTCTAGACACTCACTACATCCCCTCTAGACACTCACTACATCCCCTCTACATACTCACTACATCCCCTCTAGACACTCACTACATTCCCTCTAGATACTCACTACATCCCCTCTACATACTCACTACATCCCCTCTAGACACTCACTACATCTCCTCTAGACACTCACTACATCTCCTCTAGACACTCACTACATCCCCTCTAGACACTCACTACATCCCCTCTAGACATTCACTACATCCCCTCTAGACACTCACTACATCCTCTCTAGACACTCACTACATCCCCTCTACATACTCACTACATCCCCTCTAGACACTCACTACATCCCCTCTACATACTCACTACATCCCCTCTAGACACTCACTACATCCCCTCTAGATACTCACTACATCTCCTCTAGACACTCACTATATCCCCTCTACATAATCACTACATCCCCTCTAGACACTCACTACATCCCCTCTAGACACTCACTATATCCCCTCTACATACTCACTACATCTCCTCTAGACACTCACTATATCCCCTCTAGACACTCACTACATCCCCTCTAGACACTCACTACATCTCCTCTAGACACTCACTACATCCCCTCTAGACACTCACTACATCCCCTCTAGACACTCACTACATCCCCTCTAGACACTCACTACATCCCCTCTAGACACTCACTACATCCCCTCTAGACACTCACTATATCCCCTCTAGACACTCACTATATCCCCTCTACATACTCACTACATCTCCTCTAGACACTCACTATATCCCCTCTAGACACTCACTACATCCCCTCTAGACACTCACTACATCTCATCTAGACACTCACTACATCCCCTCTAGACACTCACTACATCCCCTCTAGACACTCACTACATCCCCTCTAGACACTCACTACATCCCCTCTAGACACTCACTACATCCCCTCTAGACACTCACTACATCCCCTCTAGACACTCACTATATCCCCTCTACATACTCACTACATCTCCTCTAGACACTCACTATATCCCCTCTAGACACTCACTACATCCCCTCTAGACACTCACTACATCCCTCTAGACACTCACTACATCCCCTCTAGACACTCACTACATCCCCTCTACTTACTCACTACATCTCCTCTAGACACTCACTACATCCCCTCTAGACACTCACTACATCCCCTCTAGACACTCACTACATCCCCTCTAGACACTCACTATATCCCCTCTACATACTCACTACATCTCCTCTACATACTCACTACATCTCCTCTAGACATTCACTACATCCCCTCTACATACTCACTACATCTCCTCTAGACACTCACTACATCCCCTCTAGACACTCACTACATCCCCTCTACATACTCACTACATCCCCTCTAGACACTCACTACATCCCCTCTACATACTCACTACATCTCCTCTAGACACTCACTACATCCCCTCTAGACACTCACTACATCCCCTCTACATACTCACTACATCTCCTCTAGACACTCACTACATCCCCTCTAGACACTCACTACATCCCCTCTACATACTCACTACATCCCCTCTAGACACTCACTACATCCCCTCTAGACACTCACTACATCCCCTCTTCATACTCACTACATCCCCTCTAGACACTCACTACATCCCTTCTAGACACTCACTACATCCCCTCTACATACTCACTACATCTCCTCTAGACACTCACTACATCCCCTCTAGACACTCAGTACATCCCCTCTAGACACTCACTACATCCCCTCTAGACACTCACTACATCCCTTCTAGACACTCACTACATCCCCTCTAGACACTCACTACATCCCCTCTACATACTCACTACATCCCCTCTAGACACTCACTACATCTCCTCTAGACACTCACTACATCTCCTCTAGACACTCACAATATCCCCTCTAGACTCTCACTACATCCCCTCTACATACTCACTACATCCCCTCTAGACACTCACTAAATCTCCTCTAGACACTCACTACATCCCCTCTAGACACTCACTACATCCCCTCTAGACACTCACTACATCTCCTCTAGACACTTACTACATCCCCTCTAGACACTCAGTACATCCCCTCTAGACACTCACTACATCCCCTCTAGACACTCACTACATCCCCTCTAGACACTCACTACATCTCCTCTACATACTCACTATATCCCCTCTAGACACTCACTACATCCCCTCTAGACACTCACTACATCCCCTCTACATACTCACTAAATCTCCTCTAGACACTCACTACATCCCCTCTAGACACTCACTACATCCCCTCTAGACACTCACTACATCTCCTCTAGACACTCACTACATCCCCTCTAGACACTCACTACATCCCCTCTAGACACTCACTACATCCCCTCTAGACACTCACTACATCCCCTCTAGACACTCACTACATCTCCTCTAGACACTCACTACATCCCCTCTAGACACTCACAACATCCCCTCTAGACACTCACTACATCCCCTCTAGACACTCACTACATCTCCTCTAGACACTCACTACATCCCCTCTAGACACTCACTACATCCCCTCTAGACACTCACTACATCCCCTCTAGACACTCACTACATCCCCTCTAGACACTCACTACATCTCCTCTAGACACTCACTACATCCCCTCTAGACACTCACAACATCCCCTCTAGACACTCACTACATCCCCTCTAGACACTAACTACATTCCCTCTAGACACTCACTACATCCCCTCTACATACTCACTACATCCCCTCTAGACACTCACTACATCCCCTCTACATACTCACTACATCCCCTCGACATACTCACTACATCCCCTCTAGACACTCACTACATCCCCTCTAGACACTCACTACATCTCCTCTAGACACTCACTACATCCCCTCTAGACACTCACTACATCCCCTCTACATACTCACTACATCCCCTCTACATACTCACTACATCCCCTCTAGATACTCACTACATCCCCTCTAGACACTCACTACATCCCCTCTACATACTCACTACATCCCCTCTAGACACTCATTACATCCCCTCTAGACACTCACTACATCCCCTCTACATACTCACTACATCCCCTCTAGACACTCACTACATCCCCTCTAGACACTCACTACATCCCCTCTAGACACTCACTACATCCCCTCTACATACTCACTACATCCCCTCTAGACACTCACTACATCCCTTCTAGACACTCACTACATCCCCTCTAGACACTCACTACATCCCCTCTACATACTCACTACATCCCCTCTAGACACTCACTACATCCCCTCTAGATACTCACTACATCCCCTCTAGACACTCACTACATCCCCTCTAGACACTCACTACATCCCCTCTAGATACTCACTACATCCCCTCTAGATACTCACTACATCCCCTCTACATACTCACTACATCCCCTCTAGACACTCACTACATCCCCTCTAGACACTCACTACATCCCCTCTACATACTCACTACATCCCCTCTACATACTCACTACATCCCCTCTACATACTCACTACATCCCCTCTAGATACTCACTACATCCCCTCTAGATACTCACTACATCCCCTCTAGACACTCACTACATCCCCTCTAGACACTCACTACATCACCTCTAGATACTCACTACATCCCCTCTAGACACTCACTACATCCCCTCTACATACTCACTACATCCCCTCTACATACTCACTACATCCCCTCTACATACTCACTACATCCCCTCTAGATACTCACTACATCCCCTCTAGATACTCACTACATCCCCTCTAGACACTCACTACATCCCCTCTAGACACTCACTACATCCCCTCTAGATACTCACTACATCCCCTCTAGACACTCACTACATCTCCTCTACATACTCACTACATCCCCTCTAGATACTCACTACATCCCCTCTAGACACTCACTACATCCCCTCTAGACACTCACTACATCCCCTCTACATACTTACTACATCCCCTCTAGACACTCACTACATCTCCTCTACATACACACTACATCCCCTCTAGACACTCACTACATCCCCTCTACATACTCACTACATCCCCTCTAGACATTCACTACATCCCCTCTAGACACTCACTACATCCCCTCTAGATACTCACTACATCCCCTCTACATACTCACTACATCCCCTCTAGACACTCACTACATCTCCTCTAGACACTCACTACATCTCCTCTAGACACTCACTACATCCCCTCTAGACACTCACTACATCCCCTCTAGACATTCACTACATCCCCTCTAGACACTCACTACATCCTCTCTAGACACTCACTACATCCCCTCTACATACTCACTACATCCCCTCTAGACACTCACTACATCCCCTCTACATACTCACTACATCCCCTCTAGACACTCACTACATCCCCTCTAGATACTCACTACATCTCCTCTAGACACTCACTATATCCCCTCTACATACTCACTACATCCCCTCTAGACACTCACTACATCCCCTCTAGACACTCACTATATCCCCTCTACATACTCACTACATCTCCTCTAGACACTCACTATATCCCCTCTAGACACTCACTACATCCCCTCTAGACACTCACTACATCTCCTCTAGACACTCACTACATCCCCTCTAGACACTCACTACATCCCCTCTAGACACTCACTACATCCCCTCTAGACACTCACTACATCCCCTCTAGACACTCACTACATCCCCTCTAGACACTCACTACATCCCCTCTAGACACTCACTACATCCCCTCTAGACACTCACTATATCCCCTCTAGACACTCACTATATCCCCTCTACATACTCACTACATCTCCTCTAGACACTCACTATATCCCCTCTAGACACTCACTATATCCCCTCTAGACACTCACTACATCTCCTCTAGACACTCACTACATCCCCTCTAGACACTCACTATATCCCCTCTAGACACTCACTACATCCCCTCTAGACACTCACTACATCCCCTCTAGACACTCACTACATCCCCTCTAGACACTCACTACATCTCCTCTAGACACTCACTATATCCCCTCTAGACACTCACTACATCCCTCTAGACACTCACTACATCCCTCTAGACACTCACTACATCCCCTCTAGACACTCACTACATCCCCTCTACTTACTCACTACATCTCCTCTAGACACTCACTACATCCCCTCTACATACTCACTACATCCCCTCTAGACACTCACTAAATCTCCTCTAGACACTCACTACATCCCCTCTAGACACTCACTACATCCCCTCTAGACACTCACTACATCTCCTCTAGACACTTACTACATCCCCTCTAGACACTCAGTACATCCCCTCTAGACACTCACTACATCTCCTCTAGACACTCACTACATCCCCTCTAGACACTCACTACATCTCCTCTACATACTCACTATATCCCCTCTAGACACTCACTAAATCTCCTCTAGACACTCACTACATCCCCTCTAGACACTCACTACATCCCCTCTAGACACTCACTACATCCCCTCTAGACACTCACTACATCCCCTCTAGACACTCACTACATCTCCTCTAGACACTCACTACATCCCCTCTAGACACTCACAACATCCCCTCTAGACACTCACTACATCCCCTCTAGACACTAACTACATTCCCTCTAGACACTCACTACATCCCCTCTACATACTCACTACATCCCCTCTAGACACTCACTACATCCCCTCTACATACTCACTACATCCCCTCTAGACACTCACTACCTACCCTCTACATACTCACTACATCCCCTCTACATACTCACTACATCCCCTCTAGACACTCACTACATCCCCTCTAGACACTCACTACATCTCCTCTAGACACTCACTACATCCCCTCTAGACACTCACTACATCCCCTCTACATACTCACTACATCCCCTCTACATACTCACTACATCCCCTCTAGATACTCACTACATCCCCTCTAGACACTCACTACATCCCCTCTACATACTCACTACATCCCCTCTAGACACTCACTACATCCCCTCTAGACACTCACTACATCCCCTCTACATACTCACTACATCCCCTCTAGACACTCACTAAATCCCCTCTAGACACTCACTACATCCTCTCTAGACACTCACTACATCCCCTCTACATACTCACTACATCCCCTCTAGACACTCACTACATCCCTTCTAGACACTCACTACATCCCCTCTAGACACTCACTACATCCCCTCTACATACTCACTACATCCCCTCTAGACACTCACTACATCCCCTCTAGATACTCACTACATCCCCTCTAGACACTCACTACATCCCCTCTAGACACTCACTACATCCCCTCTAGATATTCACTACATCCCCTCTAGATACTCACTACATCCCCTCTACATACTCACTACATCCCCTCTAGACACTCACTACATCCCCTCTAGACACTCACTACATCCCCTCTACATACTCACTACATCCCCTCTACATACTCACTACATCCCCTCTAGATACTCACTACATCCCCTCTAGATACTCACTACATCCCCTCTAGATACTCACTACATCCCCTCTAGACACTCACTACATCCCCTCTAGACACTCACTACATCCCCTCTAGACACTCACTACATCCCCTCTAGACACTCACTACATCCCCTCTAGACACTCACTACATCCCCTCTAGACACTCACTACATCCCCTCTAGATACTCACTACATCCCCTCTAGACACTCACTACATCCCCTCTAGATACTCACTACATCCCCTCTAGATACTCACTACATCTCCTCTACATACTCACTACATCCCCTCTAGACACTCACTACATCCCCTCTAGATACTCACTACATCCCCTCTAGACACTCACTACATCCCCTCTAGATACTCACTACATCCCCTCTATATACTCACTACATCTCCTCTAGACACTCACTACATCCCCTCTAGACACTCACTACATCCCCTCTAGACACTCACTACATCCCCTCTACATACTCACTACATCCCCTCTAGACACCCACTACATCCCCTCTACATACTCACTACATCCCCTCTAGACACTCACTACATCCCCTCTAGACACTCACTACATCCCCTCTAGACACTCACTACATCCCCTCTACATACTCACTACATCCTCTCTAGACACTCACTACATCCCCTCTAGACACTCACTACATCCCCTCTACATACTCACTACATCACCTCTAGACACTCACTACATCCCCTCTAGACACTCACTACATCCCCTCTAGACACTCACTACATCCCCTCTAGACACTCACTACATCCCCTCTACATACTCACTACATCCCTCTAGACACTCACTACATCCCCTCTAGACACTCACTACATCCCCTCTACATACTCACTACATCACCTCTAGACACTCACTACATCCCCTCTAGACACTCACTACATCCCCTCTAGACACTCACTACATCCCCTCTAGACACTCACTACATCCCCTCTACATACTCACTACATCCCCTATAGACACTCACTACATCCCCTCTAGACACTCACTACATCTCCTCTAGACACTCACTACATCCCCTCTAGACACTCACTACATCCCCTCTAGACACTCACTACATCCCTTCTAGACACTCACTACATCCCCGCTAGACACTCATTACATCTCATCTAGACACTCACTACATCCCCTCTAGACACTCACTACATCTCCTCTAGACACTCACTACATCCCCTCTAGACACTCACTACATCTCCTCTAGACACTCACTATATCCCCTCTTTTTACACCCACTACATCCCCTCTACATACTTAATACATCCCCTCAAGACACTCACTACATCTCCTCTAGACACTCACTATATCCCCTCTAGACACTCACTACATCCCCTCTAGACACTTACTACATCCCCTCTAGACACTCACTACATCCCCTCTAGACACTCACTACATCCCCTCTAGACACTCACTACATCCCCTCTAGACACTCACTACATCCCCTCTACATACTCACTACATCCCCTCTAGACACTCACTACATCCCTCTACATAAACACTATATCCCCTCTACATACTCACTACATCCCCTCTACATACTCACTATATCCCCTCTAGACACTCACTACATCCCCTCTACATAAACACTATATCCCCTCTACATACTCACTACATCCCCTCTACATACTCACTACATCCCCTCTAGACACTCACTACATCCCCTCTAGATACTCACTACATCCCCTCTAGACACTCACTACATCCCCTCTAGATACTCACTACATCCCCTCTAGACACTCACTACATCCCCTCTAGACACTCACTACATCCCCTCTAGATACTCACTACATCCCCTCTACATACTCACTACATCCCCTCTAGACACTCACTACATCCCCTCTAGATACTCACTACATCCCCTCTAGACACTCACTACATCCCCTCTAGATACTCACTACATCCTCTCTAGACACTCACTACATCCCCTCTAGATACTCACTACATCCCCTCTAGACACTCACTACATCCCCTCTAGACACTCACTACATCCCCTCTACATACTCACTACATCCCCTCTACATACTCACTACATCCCCTCTAGACACTCACTACATCCCCTCTAGATACTCACTACATCCCCTCTAGACACTCACTACATCCCCTCTAGATACTCATTACATCCCCTCTAGACACTCACTACATCCCCTCTACATAAACACTATATCCCCTCTACATACTCACTACATCCCCTCTACATACTCACTACATCCCCTCTAGACACTCACTACATCCCCTCTAGATACTCACTACATCCCCTCTAGACACTCACTACATCCCCTCTAGATACTCACTACATCCCCTCTAGACACTCACTACATCCCCTCTAGACACTCACTACATCCCCTCTAGACACTCACTACATCCCCTCTAGACACTCACTACATCCCCTCTAGACACCCACTACATCCCCTCTACATACTCACTACATCCCCTCTAGACACTCACTACATCCCCTCTAGACACTCACTACATCCCATCTAGACACTAACTACATCCCCTCTAGACACTCACTACATCCCCTCTACATACTCACTACATCCCCTCTAGACACTCACTACATCCTCTCTAGACACTCACTACATCTCCTCTACATACTCACTACATCCCCTCTACATACTCACTACATCCCCTCTAGACACTCACTACATCCCCTCTAGACACTCACTACATCCCCTCTAGACACTCACTACATCCCCTCTACATACTCACTACATCCCCTCTACATACTCACTACATCCCCTCTAGACACTCACTACATCCCCTCTAGACACTCACTACATCCCCTCTACATACTCACTACATCCCCTCTAGATACTCACTACATCCCCTCTAGACACTCACTACATCCCCTCTAGACACTCACTACATCCCCTCTAGACACTCACTATATCCCCTCTACATACTCACTACATCCCCTCTAGACACTCACTACATCCCCTCTACATACTCACTACATCCCCTCTACATACTCACTACATCCCCTCTAGACACTCACTACATCCCCTCTAGACACTCACTACATCCCCTCTACATACTCACTACATCCCCTCTACATACTCACTACATCCCCTCTAGACACTCACTACATCCCCTCTAGACACTCACTACATCCCCTCTAGACACTCACTACATCCCCTCTAGACACTCACTACATCCCCTCTACATACTCACTACATCCCCTCTAGACACTCACTACATCCCCTCTACATACTCACTACATCCCCTCTAGACACTCACTACATCCCTCTACATAAACACTATATCCCCTCTACATACTCACTACATCCCCTCTATATACTCACTACATCCCCTCTAGACACTCACTACATCCCCTCTAGACACTCACTACATCCCCTCTAGACACTCACTACATCCCCTCTACATACTCACTACATCCCCTCTAGACACTCACTACATCCCCTCTACATACTCACTACATCCCCTCTACATACTCACTACATCCCCTCTAGACACTCACTACATCCCCTCTAGACACTCACTACATCCCCTCTACATACTCACTACATCCCCTCTAGATACTCACTACATCCCCTCTAGACACTCACTACATCCCCTCTAGACACTCACTACATCCCCTCTAGACACTCACTACATCCCCTCTACATACTCACTACATCCCCTCTAGACACTCACTACATCCCCTCTACATACTCACTACATCCCCTCTAGACACTCACTACATCCCTCTACATAAACACTATATCCCCTCTACATACTCACTACATCCCCTCTACATACTCACTACATCCCCTCTAGACACTCACTACATCCCCTCTACATAAACACTATATCCCCTCTACATACTCACTACATCCCCTCTACATACTCACTACATCCCCTCTAGACACTCACTACATCCCCTCTAGACACTCACTACATCCCCTCTAGACACTCACTACATCCCCTCTACATACTCACTACATCCCCTCTAGACACTCACTACATCCCTCTACATAAACACTATATCCCCTCTACATACTCACTACATCCCCTCTACATACTCACTACATCCCCTCTAGACATTCACTACATCCCCTCTAGATACTCACTACATCCCCTCTAGACACTCACTACATCCCCTCTAGACACTCACTACATCCCCTCTAGACACTCACTACATCCCCTCTAGACACTCACTACATCCCCTCTACATACTCACTACATCCCCTCTAGACACTCACTACATCCCCTCTAGACACTCACTACATCCCCTCTACATACTCACTACATCCCCTCTACATACTCACTACATCCCCTCTAGACACTCACTACATCCCCTCTAGACACTCACTACATCCCCTCTACATACTCACTACATCCCCTCTAGATACTCACTACATCCCCTCTAGACACTCACTACATCCCCTCTAGACACTCACTACATCCCCTCTAGACACTCACTACATCCCCTCTACATACTCACTACATCCCCTCTAGACACTCACTACATCCCTCTACATAAACACTATATCCCCTCTACATACTCACTACATCCCCTCTACATACTCACTACATCCCCTCTAGACACTCACTACATCCCCTCTACATAAACACTATATCCCCTCTACATACTCACTACATCCCCTCTACATACTCACTACATCCCCTCTAGACACTCACTACATCCCCTCTAGACACTCACTACATCCCCTCTAGACACTCACTACATCCCCTCTAGACACTCACTACATCCCCTCTAGACACTCACTACATCTCCTCTAGACACTCACTATATCCCCTCTAGACACCCACTACATCCCCTCTACATACTCACTACATCCCCTCAAGACACTCACTACATCTCCTCTAGACACTCACTATATCCCCTCTAGACACTCACTACATCCCTTCTAGACACTTACTACATCCCCTCTAGACACTCACTACATCCCCTCTAGACACTCACTACATCCCCTCTAGACACTCACTACATCCCCTCTACATACTCACTACATCCCCTCTAGACACTCACTACATCCCCTCTACATACTCACTATATCCCCTCTAAACACTCACTACATCCCCTTTAGACACTCACTACATCCCCTCTAGACACTCATTACATCCCCTCTAGACACTCACTACATCCCCTCTAGACACTCACAACATCCCCTCTACATATTCACTACATCCCCTCTAGACACTCACTACATCCCCTCTACATACTCACTACATCCCCTCTACATACTCACTACATCCCCTCTAGACACTCACTACATCCCCTCTACATACTCACTACATCCCCTCTAGACACTCACTACATCCCCTCTAGACACTCACTACATCCCCTCTAGACACTCACTACATCCCCTCTACATACTCACTACATCCCCTCTACATACTCACTACATCCCCTCTAGACACTCACTACATCCCCTCTACATACTCACTACATCCCCTCTACATACTCACTACATCCCCTCTAGACACTCACTACATCCCCTCCAGACACTCACTACATCCCCTCTAGACACTCAGTACATCCCCTCTAGACACTCACTACATCCCCTCTACATACTCACTACATCCCCTCTACATACTCACTACATCCCCTCTAGACACTCACTACATCCCCTCTACATACTCACTACATCCCCTCTACATAATCACTATATCCCCTCTACATACTCACTACATCCCCTCTAGACACTCACTACATCCCTCTACATAAACACTATATCCCCTCTACATACTCACTACATCCCCTCTACATACTCACTACATCCCCTCTAGACACTCACTACATCCCCTCTACATAAACACTATATCCCCTCTACATACTCACTACATCCCCTCTACATACTCACTACATCCCCTCTAGACACTCACTACATCCCCTCTAGACACTCACTACATCCCCTCTAGACACTCACTACATCCCCTCTAGACACTCACTACATCCCCTCTAGACACTCACTACATCTCCTCTAGACACTCACTATATCCCCTCTAGACACCCACTACATCCCCTCTACATACTCACTACATCCCCTCAAGACACTCACTACATCTCCTCTAGACACTTACTACATCCCCTCTAGACACTCACTACATCCCCTCTAGACACTCACTACATCCCCTCTAGACACTCACTACATCCCCTCTACATACTCACTACATCCCCTCTAGACACTCACTACATCCCCTCTACATACTCACTATATCCCCTCTAAACACTCACTACATCCCCTTTAGACACTCACTACATCCCCTCTACATACTCACTACATCCCCTCTAGATACTCACTACATCCCCTCTAGACACTCACTACATCCCCTCTAGACACTCACTACATCCCCTCTAGACACTCACTACATCCCCTCTAGATACTCACTACATCCCCTCTAGACACTCACTACATCCCCTCTAGACACTCACTACATCCCCTCTAGACACTCACTACATCCCCTCTAGACACTCACTACATCCCCTCTACATACTCACTACATCCCCTCTAGACACTCACTACATCCCCTCTAGACACTCACTACATCCCCTCTACATACTCACTACATCCCCTCTAGACACTCACTACATCCCCTCTACATACTCACTACATCCCCTCTAGATACTCACTACATCCCCTCTAGACACTCACTACATCCCCTCTAGACACTCACTACATCCCCTCTAGACACTCACTACATCCCCTCTAGACACTCACTACATCCCCTCTACATACTCACTACATCCCCTCTAGACACTCACTACATCCCCTCTACATACTCACTACATCCCCTCTACATACTCACTACATCCCCTCTAGACACTCACTACATCCCCTCTAGACACTCACTACATCCCCTCTACATACTCACTACATCCCCTCTAGATACTCACTACATCCCCTCTAGACACTCACTACATCCCCTCTAGACACTCACTACATCCCCTCTAGACACTCACTACATCCCCTCTACATACTCACTACATCCCCTCTAGACACTCACTACATCCCTCTACATAAACACTATATCCCCTCTACATACTCACTACATCCCCTCTACATACTCACTACATCCCCTCTAGACACTCACTACATCCCCTCTACATAAACACTATATCCCCTCTACATACTCACTACATCCCCTCTACATACTCACTACATCCCCTCTAGACACTCACTACATCCCCTCTAGACACTCACTACATCCCCTCTAGACACTCACTACATCCCCTCTAGACACTCACTACATCCCCTCTAGACACTCACTACATCTCCTCTAGACACTCACTATATCCCCTCTAGACACCCACTACATCCCCTCTACATACTCACTACATCCCCTCAAGACACTCACTACATCTCCTCTAGACACTCACTATATCCCCTCTAGACACTCACTACATCCCTTCTAGACACTTACTACATCCCCTCTAGACACTCACTACATCCCCTCTAGACACTCACTACATCCCCTCTAGACACTCACTACATCCCCTCTACATACTCACTACATCCCCTCTAGACACTCACTACATCCCCTCTACATACTCACTATATCCCCTCTAAACACTCACTACATCCCCTTTAGACACTCACTACATCCCCTCTAGACACTCATTACATCCCCTCTAGACACTCACTACATCCCCTCTAGACACTCACAACATCCCCTCTACATATTCACTACATCCCCTCTAGACACTCACTACATCCCCTCTACATACTCACTACATCCCCTCTACATACTCACTACATCCCCTCTAGACACTCACTACATCCCCTCTACATACTCACTACATCCCCTCTAGACACTCACTACATCCCCTCTAGACACTCACTACATCCCCTCTAGACACTCACTACATCCCCTCTACATACTCACTACATCCCCTCTACATACTCACTACATCCCCTCTAGACACTCACTACATCCCCTCTACATACTCACTACATCCCCTCTACATACTCACTACATCCCCTCTAGACACTCACTACATCCCCTCCAGACACTCACTACATCCCCTCTAGACACTCAGTACATCCCCTCTAGACACTCACTACATCCCCTCTACATACTCACTACATCCCCTCTACATACTCACTACGTCCCCTCTAGACACTCACTACATCCCCTCTACATACTCACTACATCCCCTCTACATAATCACTATATCCCCTCTACATACTCACTACATCCCCTCTAGACACTCACTACATCCCCTCTAGACACTCACTACATCCCCTCTAGACACTCACTATATCCCCTCTACATACTCACTACACCCCCTCTACATACTCACTACATCCCCCATAGACACTCACTACATCTCCTCTACATATTCACTACATCCACTCTAGACACTCACTACATCCACTCTAGACACTCACTACATCCACTCTAGACACTCACTACATCCCCTCTAGACACTCACTACATCCCCTATAGACACTCACTACATCCCCTCTAGATACTCACTACATCCCCTCTACATACATTACCTCCATTACCACCACCACCAGTATCACTACAATTACCACCACCACCACTACTACCATTACCACCACCATCACCATTACCACCACCACCATTACCACTATTAACATTCCCAACATTACCATTACCACCACCACCACCATTATCACTACAATTACAACCATTACCACCACCATTATCACTACAATTACCACCACCACCACCATTACCACCACCACCATTACCACTATTAACATTCCCAACATTACCATTACCATTACCATTACCACCACCACCACCACCATTACCACCACCACCACCATTATCACTACAATTACAACCATTACCACCACCATTATCACACCATTGCAACACCACCATCACCATTATCACCACTACCATTATATCCACCATTACCACTATTACCACCACCAATACCACCATTATCACCACCATTAATTTATATTTTAAATTATTACTTAGTTCAAGATCTATTTATATATTTATTAATAAAAAAGAAGGTGGCTATATTTTCTGATATAATATCTAAACTATTATTACATACCAAAAATAGTCGCACATCATAAAAATTGAATATTTCAAAATATACTATATGTTTAGTTTAGTTTAGTTTATGTCTATGTTAAGTAGTATAGCAATGTTTTCTGTTGAGTATCGATTTATAATAATCTAACTGAAAATGTATGTTTACTATAAATGTTAAAGGACTGAGCAATAATGACACTGAATATAATACTTAATATAACATTA
Source organism: Osedax frankpressi (assembly GCA_964035775.1). NCBI lineage: Eukaryota > Metazoa > Annelida > Polychaeta > Sabellida > Siboglinidae > Osedax > Osedax frankpressi. Next base: position 10,907,562 of record OZ038318.1, read on the forward strand.
TATAATACAAATAATAGTATAAACATATATAAGATACATTTATGTTTATAGCAGAATTAATACCACATCATTATTTATTTTAAAACGTTGCATAATAATAGTTATATAATACAAATTAAAGTTTGATATATTTCCTGAAGATGAAAATGCATCGATACAATTATTAAATAACACTTCTTTATAGCAATAATTATATAAATACGTAATATAATAATTATATATATAAATAATATTAAGTGATTTTAAATACATTTATTAAATATACATTTTTCATTATTAACTAGTTTAAATTTGTAAACTTGAATTTCTTTTTATATCTAAATGATATTGTAAATATTAATTTTGAATATAATTATCAAAATTTATATAGTATATATGATATTAATAATGTATACTTTAATTTAAACCATGGATTATAAATGAGTGTTTATGATTAGGCGTTTTAAAATTAATAAATTTTAAATAAATACTATAAATAAATCTCACTCCGTATATTATAATATATATATAAAGCATTCACATTCGTGTTTTATATTTACATATAGCAGGATGTATATTTGTAATTAGAATTTATAAGAGAAGCATGAGATTTAAGTAAATTATGTCTTGGGGAATAATATTAATCTGCATTTGAAATATTTCTACGAATTAAAGAAGTTTTCTTAAGTTGAATAATTCATTAATAAAAATGAGATTTTTCTGTTACCTAATATATTAATAGTCATTGTTATTAGTTTTAGTATAAATATTATTAAAACTTACCTTCAGTTGTTTTCGTATCTGAATTTAATACTAAATATAAATTGTTTTATGAAATATATATAGATATATATGTATATATATAGTGTGTGTGTGCATGTATGTATATATGTGTGTGTCTGTGTGTGTATGCATGTGTAAGTGTGTGTATGTATGTACGTGGGTTAAGAATGTATTATTTACTCAAATAATTGAACATATTAATAAATGTTCTACAATGTGTTAACGAATACAGGATATAGTAAAATTAAAATAAAAGTAATATAGCGTGATGTAAGTGTTGTAAAATAAAATATAGTGGAGGTGATTATTCTCACCTAAGCAGGAAGCTTTTTAGCCTGCGCTTAAACATATTAGTGACTGTGGGGGTAATAGTTTTTTGGGAAGGTGGTTCCATTTGTTTAGAGCCAGGTGGCGAAAAATCTTGTTACCAACCGAATTTAATGGCATGGGAAGTAGTGAGAGAGTTATGAAGTGGGAAGATCGTAGTTATCTGTAATTTGTCTTTATATTTAGTACTTGTCTTAAGTTTTGTGGTTGGTCATAAGTCAGGGTTTTTTAATATCGATATTAATTTATAGTTAATAGAGTTAGCAGTTGTCATCCAGTTTAGTCGTAATCGTAAGTCAGTATTGCTTGTAGTGTAGTTACTTATAAGAGAATCATGTAATTTAAGTAAATTATGTTTTTAGGATTATTTGATTATTTGCATTTGAAATATTTCTACGAATTAAAGAAATCTTTTTAAGTTGAATAATTCCTTAATAAAAATGAGATTCTTCTGTTACCTAATATATTAATAGTCATTGTTATTAGTTTTAGTATTAAGATTATTAAAACTTACATTCAGTTGTCTTCGTATCTGAATTTAATACTAAATATAAATTGTTTAATGAAATATATATGTATATATATATATATATATATATATATATATATACATAGTGTGTGTGTGTATTTGTGTGTGTGAGAGTATGTACGACGTGTATTGTGCGTGCGTTAAGAATGTATTATTTACTCAAAGAATTTAACATTTTGATAAATGTTCTACAATGTATTAACAAATAAAAATGAACGATATAGTAAAATAAAAATAAAAGCGATGTAGCAATTATATTTTGATTAATTCCTAAGGATTGGAGTTTAATAAAGAGGATTTTATGGTATCAAATGCAGCGGATCAAGTAAAACTGTTAGCATTGTAGTGAGATCAAGTAAGGTGTGTGTGTTTGCGCGTAAATTGTAAATATTAGTTTGTCTAGTTATAAAGTATATTACTATTGCATATAATTCTTTAAATTATCTATGCCTATAGATAAACATACATAATGATCCGGCTACACTTTTTTGATTATCTGTAAGTTTAATTTTAAACAGTAACACATACATACATACTTTTAAAACATATTTTAATTGAATTATCATTTAGGATAATTCGTATAGTTAACCTTTATTGATATTCGTTGAACTATTAATATCAATACCTATAGGAATACGATATATTAATTTATATTACCAAATCTAACTTTGTTTTATTAGTAGTATTATTATAAATAAAATAGTATACATAATTTAATATAATTTCTAATTTGTATAGTTTTTCACACACAAGTTAATGTTTTATATAACTCATATGCTATACGTGCGAAAACACATATTATAACAAACAAATTACTTGAATAAAACTATATTTATTACGTAATTACTTAAAGGGAAGTGTTTTTAAAATCCCTATGATATAAGTGTCTATTTAGTACCATTAGACGAGAAATATAATAATTTAATTGTGAATTGATTATTCGATAAAACATGTTAATTTAATTCCATATAAAGAACTTCGCATGGGGGAAATTCTAGTAACCTTTTCCTTGGGCAATTTTGTCCATAGTATCATTGATTACATCACCCCACTTGTCATCGATTTTCACGATGTAGGCCATAACTCCAACTCTATAGTTGTAAAGATAAAATGTGTTCAAATAAAGTCAATTGACTATGTCCTACGCGAATACTACATATGTAAACGTGTTAGAATTCTCTGACTATAGTCAAATCTTGTGATCAGTTTAAACTAAAAATATATAATAATGTGATTATTGTTAATCTTGTCAGTTGGTATTTAATCGTATAAATTAACTAATAACTTAACTAATAACTTAACTAATAACTTAACTAATAACTTACCTAATAACTTAACTAATAACTTAACTAATAACTTAACTAATAACTTAACTAATAACTTAACTAATAACTTAACTTATAATATAACTAATAACTTAACTAATAACTTAACTAATAACTTACCTAATAACTTAACTAATAACTTAACTAATAACTTAACTAATAACTTAACTAATAACTTAACTAATAACTTAACTAATAACTTAACTAATAACTTAACTAATAACAAGAATTATAATGGGGCGCGGTCTAATTTCAAATTTATATTTTATTAATATACGACGATTTAGTATTGTAAAAATAATGCAACATGTTCTGAAAATAATAGGTGTCGCTAATATTTGCCATGAAATAACTAACATGGCAATTATCGAGCTAACAATTACAAATATAAAAAGCATTGTGAAATTACCTGTTTATGAAAGAATAGAATTAATTAATTACATTGATTTAAATTTTATATTATTATGATATATTATTATAAATATATATATATATATATATATATATATATATATATATATATATATATATTCATAAATACATACTTTCTAAGTTTTTATCTTTATTATTTGATTTAAATGTTAAAATTTATTAGTGAAAATGAAGTTAAAATTGTATAACTATATAATGTATAATAATATGTGAAAATTCAAATATTTATGCCTTTTTCCTTTTATTAATCGATGATTCATGATTTTTAACGAGAGTTTTTTTCATATAAATGCTTATAATAAAATAGTATTTATGATATGAATCATTCATTCGCATAAGAGTGTATTTCTAAACTGGATTTCAAATACTTAAGAAAATACATCTTGCAATATTACAATTAATAAACTATTACCCGTTTTACCTGGCAAATATTAAATATGCACATTATTAATCCCGTTATATGTATCCCTCTCATATGTTATCTTGCAGCCAATCCATCTTCATTATATAGAAATGATATTTCCCTGCATGACACATTCACACATTCCTGAATATCTACTCTCATATATATCCACATATTCCCAACTCCTGCATACATATTAACAACCTTATTTACCATAACTACCAAACACATACTTATAACTCGTCAACCTGAACTCATTTGTATATACTTCTATGTACCACAATCCACAAAAATATACTTCCCAAAAACTCCATAAATCCTTACATAACTACTAAAATACTATATTTCTATAGAAGTAAATACATATTGACACACCTATATACAGCCATACTTCGTTTATCCCGACATATCCCTATATATTGATACATATCCTGCAATACCCAAATACCCATTCTACGCATTAGATATTACATTATATTTACCGTAATGTTTTGTTCCGATCTTTAATTCCTTGAACGCCGCTATTTCTAGTATATTTATACTAATAGTAGTAGTTATCAACATGGCATTATTAGTAATTAACGGTTCGACTAAGTTACAAGCATAGTCATGGTAGTCATCTCCATAATCTTCTGATATATCAAAGTTATTCCTGATTGAGAAGTTTTCGTTATAAATAATGTCATGTTTGTTGATGTTGGTTACCTTTGCAAATTAATTCAATAGGTATTTATTGTAATATATTATTCATGTATTTCCGTGGGTGGTGATTATTTAAATACATTCATATATTAATGCTATGTCATCGTATATATTTGATATATATGTATATATACGTATAAGATGAAATTTCTTCATATTAGGATATATATTTATTCATATGAGGATGAAATGGATTCATTTATAAATTAAATGGATTCGTATTCAGATTTGATCGAATACTGATTACATATTTATATGATAATGAAATATAATATATACAATATTTCAGAAGCGTTAATTTGGTAATGAGATATTTATACGGACAAAACATTGATATCTAACTAGTCTTATAGGTAACTAGTATTATAGGACGACATTATAGGTATCTACTAGATAAATAACTATACAGTCGTCTAGTATAATTCCTTATATTCTAATATTAATGTTTTCTAATTAAAATATTGTGATTCACTAAGTTAAAAGACTTTTTAGTCGAAAAATAGTAGCTCCGATATAATTATTATTAAAAAAAATTATAAAAAAGAGTTTCAATATATATATCACTGAAAACTTTTTTAAAACCAAATTGTGAAGCAGATAAAATATATTTTTTTGAATCTAAGTAGGAATATACAAATATATAAAACCGAATATAAAATACTATTTCGACAATTTTTTAAAATTGGCAGTTCATTGAAACTGAACCGTTTTAAAAGAAAGAATATTAACTTTTTTAAATAGTGTTTTATACTAATACAAATACTACTAATAATAATACTAATACTAATACTAATACTAATACTAATACTAATACTAATACTAATACTAATGCTAATGCTAATGCTAATGCTAATGCTAATGCTAATGCTAATGCTAATGCTAATGCTAATGCTAATGCTAATGCTAATGCTAATGCTAATGCTAATGCTAATGCTAATGCTAATGCTAATGCTAATGCTAATGCTAATGCTAATGCTAATGCTAATGCTAATGCTAATGCTAATGCTAATGCTAATGCTAATGCTAATGCTAATGCTAATGCTAATGCTAATGCTAATGCTAATGCTAATGCTAATGCTAATGCTAATGCTAATGCTAATGCTAATGCTAATGCTAATGCTAATGCTAATGCTAATGCTAATGCTAATGCTAATGCTAATGCTAATGCTAATGCTAATGCTAATGCTAATGCTAATGCTAATGCTAATGCTAATGCTAATGCTAATGCTAATGCTAATGCTAATGCTAATGCTAATGCTAATGCTAATGCTAATGCTAATGCTAATGCTAATGCTAATGCTAATGCTAATGCTAATGCTAATGCTAATGCTAATGCTAATGCTAATGCTAATGCTAATGCTAATGCTAATGCTAATGCTAATGCTAATGCTAATGCTAATGCTAATGATAATGCTAATGCTAATGCTAATGCTAATGCTAATGCTAATGCTAATGCTAATGCTAATGCTAATGCTAATGCTAATGCTAATGCTAATGCTAATGCTAATGCTAATGCTAATGCTAATGCTAATGCTAATGCTAATGCTAATGCTAATGCTAATGCTAATGCTAATGCTAATGCTAATGCTAATGCTAATGCTAATGCTAATGCTAATGCTAATGCTAATGCTAATGCTAATGCTAATGCTAATGCTAATGCTAATGCTAATGCTAATGCTAATGCTAATGCTAATGCTAATGCTAATGCTAATGCTAATGCTAATGCTAATGCTAATGCTAATGCTAATGCTAATGCTAATGCTAATGCTAATGCTAATGCTAATGCTAATGCTAATGCTAATGCTAATGCTAATGCTAATGCTAATGCTAATGCTAATGCTAATGCTAATGCTAATGATAATGCTAATGCTAATGCTAATGCTAATGCTAATGCTAATGATAATGCTAATGCTAATGCTAATGATAATGCTAATGCTAATGCTAATGCTAATGCTAATGCTAATGCTAATGCTAATGCTAATGCTAATGCTAATGCTAATGCTAATGCTAATGCTAATGCTAATGCTAATGCTAATGCTAATGCTAATGCTAATGCTAATGCTAATGCTAATGCTAATGCTAATGCTAATGCTAATGCTAATGCTAATGCTAATGCTAATGCTAATGCTAATGCTAATGCTAATGCTAATGCTAATGCTAATGCTAATGCTAATGCTAATGCTAATGCTAATGCTAATGCTAATGCTAATGCTAATGCTAATGCTAATGCTAATGCTAATGCTAATGCTAATGCTAATGCTAATGCTAATGCTAATGCTAATGCTAATGCTAATGCTAATGCTAATGCTAATGCTAATGCTAATGCTAATGCTAATGCTAATGCTAATGCTAATGCTAATGCTAATGCTAATGCTAATGCTAATGCTAATGCTAATGCTAATGCTAATGCTAATGCTAATGCTAATGCTAATGCTAATGCTAATGCTAATGCTAATGCTAATGCTAATGCTAATGCTAATGCTAATGCTAATGCTAATGCTAATGCTAATGCTAATGCTAATGCTAATGCTAATGCTAATGCTAATGCTAATGCTAATGCTAATGCTAATGCTAATGCTAATGCTAATGCTAATGCTAATGCTAATGCTAATGCTAATGCTAATGCTAATGCTAATGCTAATGCTAATGCTAATGCTAATGCTAATGCTAATGCTAATGCTAATGCTAATGATAATGCTAATGCTAATGCTAATGCTAATGCTAATGCTAATGATAATGCTAATGCTAATGCTAATGCTAATGCTAATGCTAATGCTAATGCTAATGCTAATGCTAATGCTAATGCTAATGCTAATGCTAATGCTAATGCTAATGCTAATGCTAATGCTAATGCTAATGCTAATGCTAATGCTAATGCTAATGCTAATGCTAATGCTAATGCTAATGCTAATGCTAATGCTAATGCTAATGCTAATGCTAATGCTAATGCTAATGCTAATGCTAATGCTAATGCTAATGCTAATGCTAATGCTAATGCTAATGCTAATGCTAATGCTAATGCTAATGCTAATGCTAATGCTAATGATAATGCTAATGCTAATGCTAATGCTAATACTAATACTAATACTAATACTAATACTAATACTAATACTAATACTAATACTAATACTAATACTAATACTAATACTAATACTAATACTAATACTAATACTAATACTAATACTAATACTAATACTAATACTAATACTAATACTAATACTAATACTAATACTAATACTAATACTAATACTAATACTAATACTAATACTAATACTAATAATAATACTAATACTAATACTAATACTAATACTAATACTAATACTAATACTAATACTAATACTAATACTAATACTAATACTAATACTAATACTAATACTAATACTAATACTAATACTAATACTAATACTAATACTAATACTAATACTAATACTAATACTAATACTAATACTAATACTAATACTAATACTAATACTAATACTAATACTAATACTAATACTAATACTAATACTAATACTAATACTAATACTAATACTAATACTAATACTAATACTAATACTAATACTAATACTAATACTAATACTAATACTAATACTAATACTAATACTAATACTAATACTAATACTAATACTAATACTAATACTAATACTAATACTAATACTAATACTAATACTAATACTAATACTAATACTAATACTAATACTAATACTAATACTAATACTAATACTAATACTAATACTAATACTAATACTAATACTAATACTAATACTAATACTAATACTAATACTAATACTAATACTAATACTAATACTAATATTAATATTAATATTAATATTAATATTAATATTAATATTAATATTAATATTAATATTAATATTAATATTAATATTAATATTAATATTAATATTAATATTAATAATAATACTAATACTAGATCATTTTAAAAAAGATGAAAAATACATGTTTAAAATTATAAATTAATAAGATCATTTCATTTTTATCACATATGGGAATATAAATTAAATTATTTCATTGATAATTCAAAAATATCTCTTGAATTTTTAGGGCTGAATTCCTTAAAATTGTATTTAAATCAAATTCATTGAAGATTATCTAAAAACTATTTTTTAGGGTTTGACAAGAATTTATAAAAATCTTTTTCTCAATTTTGGAAACCAAATCATTTTAAATTTTCCTAAAATATATTAAATTTAATTGAGTTCAATAAAAATATATGGTATTTGAATTTAGATTTTTCAATATATTCCTATTATATTCAGTATTATCTTGCAATAAATTTGAATAATAGTTGATATTTGTCTTTCGAATTAGAGCTGTTAGATGATTTTAAAAGATTAGAAAATTATATTTTCTATATAATTGTTGTTTTTCGAGCATTATTTTGTTCGGATAAATTTCTAGATATCATTTTTGTATTTTTTTTTATTTGTATATAAAATTAGGCAATTTTCATGGAATTTAATGATGATGTAATCTACAAATAATTTCCAGATATTTACAGTATTTTTAATATTATTTTAAACGTCCAATAATGATCATTTTAATTATCAAATAAATGAAACACGATATCATTTATTAAGTGTAATAGTAGTCTTTGTATCTGTTTTATATAGTTTAAATTGTTTTGTTAATAACAAGTTAATTTTAAAAATAATTGGATATAATTAGTGATCTTGAATGTATGATTATTCCAGATTTAAGAATTAAATTATTATTAATATTTGTGTAAAAAGTATCAATAATTATGAAAGATGTATTACTTAATCATTTAGTGTGGGTCTATTGGTATACGATATGCATCCCAAATCATTAATTATATCCAAAAAAAATGTTAAATTAAAAAATATAGATGAACATTATAAAAGATATATGCAATATGTAATGAAGTTAAAGAAGCAAAAAGATGTGAGAAAAATAACAAATATAAACAAAATTTAAATATAATGGAAATAGTTAGAAACCTTTAGATGACAAATATATATTGGAATTTTCCTGATTATAACCTAAATTTTCCATCAAATTTAATGAAAATTTTATGGAAATACTTATTTCAAGATCATATTTGAAAGAACAAAATATCTTACTTATGTGAATATGTACTTTGATTTTTTAGATTTCGCTTTATATCGATTTAACGCAAAGGTTATACATGTATAATATACATTGTATATATATATATATATATATATATATATATATATATATATATACCTCTTTTTGATGTATATATATATTGGTAATTCTAAAAATGACCAGTATTAACCTACAATTCGGTTCTTTTAAGGCAAATTCATTTTTTTTACTCGTGATATCAGATTCAATTAGCAAGGTGATCTTTAAATCATTGTTTTTGAAATTATTGGATGCATAAATTCTTACTTGTCTGATTAAGTATTTATCTATACACAATATGGGGGTCATTGTTATTATAAAGATATAGGCATTATAAAGATAGAGATAGAGAATGCGATAGAGATTGAGATATATATAGAGATAGCTATATATAGATAGATATAGATAGATATAGAGCTAGGGATAGAGACAGAGATATAGATATAGATAGAGATATAGATAGATATATAGATATAGATAGATATAGAGATAGAGATAGAGATAGAGATAGATATAGAGATAGAGATATAGATAGATGAACTTGAAGCAATGAAGAGAAAATTAAGAAGATTTGAAAAAATATATAATAAAACCAATTCCCAGTTTAACTATAATAATTTTAATACAATTCGCAAACAATATAGACAATTATTAAATCATACTAAGACTTGCTTTATTAAAGATAAAATAAACATATATGGGAAAAATACTAAAAAAATATATTCATTAATTAACAGACTTTCAAATAATTATAGTCCAACAAGATACCCAACATATACGAATGAATTACTACCAAATATATTTGCCAACTTTTTTGATGATAAAATAAAAAATATAGTACAATCAATTAATGATATAAAACATAAAATTCCAATATACATTATACCACTTTACAATACTGCTAAATCATACTTTCTAAACTTTAAGTCCCCTTTATCGTATGAAATATCAATACTAGTTAAAATATGCAAATCATCCTACCCTCATAACGATTCATTACCTAAACAACTTACCGACTTAATAGAACCCACTCTTACAGAACTTTATCAATCCATAATATCACAATCTATATATACTTCTATTTTTCCAACATCCCTTAAATATGCCATTATTACTCCCCTACTAAAAAACAGTAATCTAGATGATAAATTACTAAAAAACTACCGTCCTATTTCCAAACTTCCTTTTCTATCTAAAATATTTGAAAGAGTCATTAGTAAACAAATCATTGAATATTTATCAGAAAATGAACTATATCCTATAAATCAAAGTGCATATCGAAAAAACCACAGTACAGAAACTACAATAGTATCTATATTTGATAATATATATAATGCGATAGATGAGGGAAATAAAGTTCAACTTGTGCTATTAGATATGTCAGCAGCATTTGATACTATCTCTCATAAGATTTTATTGGATAGATTAGAGGAAATAGGTATAGCTGATAAGGCACTAGACTTACTGAAATCTTATATTACAAATAGAACGTATCGAACATTAATAAATGATATACAATCAGACGAATTCCAACTAAAATATGGAGTTCCACAAGGTTCCGTACTTGGACCATTATTATTTTTAATTTATTTACGTCCATTATCTCTATTAATTTCTAAATTTCCCCAAATTAAATTCAACATATTTGCCGACGATATTATAATTTACCAGACTCTACCACTGGAAAACAATGATAACTCATCTCTCATTAATTGCACTAATAATATACGCAACTGGCTAATCAATAACAATTTACTACTCAATATCGACAAGACACAACTGATTAACATTTCAAAAAAATTAACACAAAATAAATTTCCTATATATTTAATTGATAATTTAATTGTTGAACCTTCTAAGACCGTAAAATGTCTGGGTGTCATTATAGACGAACATATGCTTTTAGATAACCACTTACGATTTACTGCTAAAAAAGCATTTTATTATTTTAGTAAGGTCAAAAAAATAAGAAAATTATTGTCATTTCATAATTTAAAAATGATCTCTCAGTCTTATATTATATCGCATTTAAACTATTGTAATTCTATATATTATGGTATAACTAAATCTAGAATAAATTACTTAGATCGTATATTAAGAATTATAGTAAGAATGATATATGGTTTTAAGCGAAAAGACCATAATAGTATTACCGAATGTTTAACATCACTAGGATGGCTTGAAATGAGAAATTATTCAGCGTATAGAATACTATGTTTAACATATACTGCCCTAAACGCTAAACAGCCGCGCTACCTTTATGATATTATTAAACTAAAGGAAAATACCCGCCGATTAAGATCTAGTAACAGTCTGCTATTATCAAATCAAAAATTTAATCTTGATACCTATGGTAAAAGAAGATTTAGTGTTTCAGCTCCAGCTTTATGGAACAACCTTCCTCTACATTTGCGAAGATGCAATTCCATCAAAACATTTAAGAAGGCCGTTAAAAATCATCTACTATGCTCAACATGAGATCTTGGATTGATCTTTTGCGGATGTTCTATGACTCTGCCCGAAAGTCAGAGTTCTCTATCTGATTCTATCTGATTTTATTTTATCATTTAATATTATTAATATTATTGTATTCTCTTTAAAACACAAATGAGAACATATCTATTTTGTTATTTTGTGTATAAATAAACTTTTCAATTCAATAGATATAGAGATATAGATAGAGATAGAGACATATATAGATAGAGATAGAGACAGATAGAGATAGAGATAGAGATAGAGATAGAGATATAGATAGAGATAGAGATAGAGATAGAGATAGAGATAGAGATAGAGATAGATATAGAGATAGAGATAGAGATAGAGATAGATATAGAGATAGAGATATATAGATATATAGATATATAGATATATAGATATATAGATATATAGATATATAGATATATAGATATATAGATATATAGATATATAGATATATATATATATAGATATATAGATATATAGGTATAGATATAGATATAGATATAGATATAGATATATAAATAGAGATAGGGATAGGGATAGGGATAGGGATAGGGATAGGGATAGGGATATGGATATGGATATGGATAGGGATAGGGATAGGGATAGGGATAGGGATATGGATAGGGATAGGGATAGGGATAGGGATAGAGATAGGGATAGGGATAGGGATAGGGATATGGATAGGGATAGGGATAGGGATAGGGATAATGATAGGGATACGGATAGGGATAGGGATAGGGATAGGGATAGGGATAGGGATAGGGATAGGGATAGGGATAGGGATAGGGATAGGGATAGGGATAGGGATAGAGATAGAGATAGAGATAGAGATAGAGATAGAGATAGAGATAGATATAGAGATATAAATAGGGATAGGGATAGGGATAGGGATAGGAATAGGGATAGAGATAGATATAGAGATAGAGAGAGATAGATATAGAGATAGAGATAGAGATAGAGATAAAGATATAGATAGAGGTAGAGATATAGCTATATATAGAGATATAGCTAGATATATAGATATAGATAGAGATAGGGATAGAGATAGAGATAGAGATAGAGATAGAGATAGAGATAGGGATAGATATATATATAGAGATATAGATATATATAGAGATAGGGATAGATATAGAGCTAGGGATAGAGATATAGATAGATATATAGATAAATAGATATAGATATAGATATAAATATAGATATAGATAGAGATAGAGATAGGGATAGGGATAGATATAGAGATAGAGATAGAGATATGGATAGGGATAGGGATAGGGATAGGGATAGGGATAGAGATATATATATATATATAGAGATAGAGATAGGGAATGGGATAGGGATAGGGATAGGGATAGCGATAGGGATAGGGATAGGGATAGGGATAGGGAGTGGGAGTGGGAGTGGGTTAGGGATAGGGATATAGATAGGGATAGGGATAGGGATAGGGATAAGGATAGGGATAGAGATATGGATAGAGATAGAGATAGAGATATAGATAGAGATAGAAATAGAGATAGAGATAGAGATAGAGATAGAGATAGAGATAGAGATAGAGATAGAGATAGAGATAGAGATAGATATATATATAGAGATAGAGATAGAGCTAGGGATAGAGACAGATATAGAGATATAGATATAGATAGAAATAGGGATAGAGATAGAGCTAGGGATAGAGATATAGATAGATATATAGATATATAGATATACATATAGATATAGATATAGATATATATATAGATATAGATATAGATAGAGATAGATATATGGATAGAGACAGGGATAAGGATAGAGATAGAGATAGAGATAGAGATATGGATAGGGATAGGGATAGGGATAGGGATAGGGATAGGGATAGGGATAGGGATAGGGATAGGGATAGGGATAGGGATAGGGATAGGGATAGGGATAGGGATAGGGATAGGGATAGGGATAGGGATAGGGATAGGGATAGGGATAGGGATAGGGATAGGGATAGGGATAGGGATAGGGATAGGGATAGGGATAGGGATAGGGATAGGGATAGGGATAGGGATAGGGATAGGGATAGGGATAAGGATAGGGATAGGAATAGGGATAGAGATAAAGATAGAGATAGAGATATGGATAGGGATAGGGGTAGGGATAGAGATATAGAGATAGAGATAGATATATATATATATATATATATATATATATATATATATATATAGGGATGGAGATAGAGATAGAGATAGAGATAGAGATAGAGATATAGATAGAGATAGAGATAGAGATAGAGATAGAGATATATATAGAGATAGAGATAGAGCTAGGGATAGGGATAGATATATAGATAGAGATAGAGATAGAGATAGGAAATGGGATAGGGATAGGGATATGGATAGGGATAGGGATAGGGATATGGATAGAGATATAGATAGATATATAGATAGAGATAGGGATAGGGATAGGGGTAGGGATAGGGATAGGGATAGGGATAGGGATAGGGATATGGATAGGGATATGGATAGGGATATGGATAGGGATATGGATAGGGATAGGGATATATATAGGAATAGGGATAGGGAGAGGGATAGGGATAAGGATAGGGATAGGGATATGGATAGAGATAGAGATAGAGATAGAGATAGAGATAGAGATAGATATATATATATATAGGGATAGGGATAGGGATAGAGATAGAGATAGAGATAGAGATAGAGATAGAGATAGAGATAGAGATAGAGATAGAGATAGAGATAGAGATAGAGATAGAGATAGGGATAGGGATAGGGGTAGGGATAGGGATAGGGATAGAGATAGAGATAGAGATAGAGATATAGATAGATATAGAGATAGATATAGAGATAGAGATAGAGATAGAGATAGAGATAGAGATAGAGATATATATAGAGATAGAGATAGGGATAGGGGTAGGGATAGAGATAGATATAGAGATAGAGATAGGGATATGGATATGGATAGGTATATGGATAGAGATAGAGATAGGGATAGGGAATGGGATAGGGATAGTGATAGGGATAAGGATATGGATAGGGATAGGGATAGGGATATGGATAGAGATATAGATAGATATATAGATAGATATAAGGATAGGGATAGGGATAGGGATAGGGATAGGGATAGGGATAGGGATATGAATAGGGATATAGATAGGGATAGGGATATAGATAGGAATAGGGATAGATATAGATATAGAGATAGAGATATAGATAGATATAGAGATAGAGATAGAGATAAAGATAGAGATAGAGATAGAGATAGAGATAGAGATAGAGATAGAGATAGATATATATATATATATATATATATATATATATATATAGGGATAGGGATAGAGATAGAGATAGAGATAGAGATATAGATAGAGATAGAGATAGAGATATATATAGAGATAGAGATAGAACTAGGGATAGAGACAGAGATAGAGATATAGATATAGATAGAGATAGGGATAGAGATAGAGCTAGGGATAAATATATAGATAGATATATAGATATATAGATATAGATATAGATATAGATATAGATATAGATATAGATATAGATATAGATAGAGATAGAGATAGAGATAGGGATAGGGATAGGGATAGGGATAGGGATAGAGATAGAGATAGAGATAGGGATAGGGATAGGGATAGGGATAGGGATAGGGATAGGAATAGGGATAGGGATAGGGATAGGGATAGGGATAGGGATAGGGAGTGGGAGTGGGAGTGGGAGTGGGATAGGGATAGGGATAGGGATAGGGATATAGATAGGGATAGTGATAGGGATAGGGATAGGGATAGGGATAGGGATAGGGATAGGGATAGGGATAGGGATAGGGATAGGTATAGGGATAGGGATAGGGATAGGGATAGGGATAGGGATAGGGATAGGGATAGGGATAGGGATAGAGATAGAGATAGGGATAGGGATAGGGATAGGAATAGGAATAGGAATAGGGATAGGGATAGGGATAGGGATAGGGAGTGGGAGTGGGATAGGGATAGGGATAGGGATAGGGATAGTGATAGGGATAGTGATAGGGATAGGGATAGGGATAGGGATAGGGATAGGGATAGGGATAGGGATAGGGATAGGGATAGGGATAGGGATAGGGATATGGATAGGGATAGGGATAGGGATAGGGATAGGGATAGGGATAGGGATAGGGATAGGGATAGGGATAGGGATAGGGATAGGGATAGGGATAGAGATAGAGATAGAGATATAAATAGGGATAGGGATAGGGATAGGGATAGGGATAGGGATAGGGATAGGAATAGGGATAGAGATAAATATAGAGATAGAGATAGAGATAGAGATAGGGATAGGGATAGAGACATATATAGAGATATAGATATAGATATAGATAGAGCTAGATATATAGATATAGATAGAGATAGGGATAGAGATAGGGATAGAAATAGAGATAGAGATAGAGATAGAGATAGAGATAGGGATAGAGACATAGATAGAGATATAGATATATATATATATATATATATATATATATATAGATAGGGGTAGAGATAGAGCTAGGGATAGAGATATAGATAGATATATAGATATATAGATATAGATATAAATATAGATATAGATAGAGATAGAGATAGGGATAGGGATAGATATATAGATAGAGATAGAGATAGGGAATGGGATAGGGATAGGGATAGGGATAGGGATAGGGATAGGGATTGGGATAGGGATAGGGATATGGATAGAGATATAGATAGATATATAGATAGAGATAGGGATAGGGATATGGATAGGGATAGGGATAGGGATAGGGATAGGGATAGGGATAGGGATAGGGATAGGGATAGGGATAGGGATATGGATAGGGATATGGATAGGGATATGGATAGGGATATAGATAGGGATAGGGATATAGATAGGAATAGGGATAGGGAGAGGGATAGGGATAAGGATAGGGATAGGGATATGGATAGAGATAGAGATAGAGATAGAGATAGAGATAGATATAGAGATAGAGATAGATATATATATATATAGGGATAGAGATAGAGATAGAGCTAGAGATAGAGATAGAGATAGAGATAGAGATAGAGATAGAGATAGAGATAGAGATAGAGATAGATATAGAGATAGGGATAGGGATAGGGATAGGGATAGGGATAGGGATAGGGATAGGGATAGGGATAGGGATAGGGATAGGGATAGGGATAGGGATAGGGATAGGGATAGGGATAGGGATAGGGATAGGGATAGGGATAGGGATAGGGATAGAGATAGATATAGAGATAGAGATAGAGATAGAGATAGAGATATAGATAGAGATAGAGATAGAGATAGAGATAGAGATAGAGATAGAGATAGAGATAGAGATAGAGATAGAGATAGAGATAGAGATAGAGATATAGATAGAGATAGATATATATATATATATATATATATATATATATATATATATATATAGATAGGGGTAGAGATAGAGCTAGGGATAGAGATATAGATAGATATATAGATATATAGATATAGATATAAATATAAATATAGATATAGATAGAGATAGAGATAGGGATAGGGATAGATATATAGATAGAGATAGAGATAGGGAATGGGATAGGGATAGGGATAGAGATAGATATAGAGATAGAGATAGAGATAGAGATAGAGATAGGGATAGAGCTAGGGATAGAGACATAGATAGAGAGATATATATATATATATATATATATATATATATATATATAGATAGGGGTAGAGATAGAGCTAGGGATAGAGATATAGATAGATATATAGATATATAGATATAGATATAAATATAAATATAGATATAGATAGAGATAGAGATAGGGATAGGGATAGATATATAGATAGAGATAGAGATAGGGAATGGGATAGGGATAGGGATAGGGATAGGGATAGGGATAGTGATAGGGATATGGATAGGGATATGGATAGAGATAGAGATATAGATAGATATATAGATAGAGATAGGGATAGGGATAGGGATAGGGAGAGGGATAGGGATAAGGATAGGGATAGGGATATGGATAGAGATAGAGATAGAGATAGATATAGATATAGAGATAGAGATAGATATAGAGATAGAGATATATATATAGGGATAGGGATAGAGATAGAGATTGAGATAGAGATAGAGATAGAGATAGAGATAGAGATAGAGATAGAGATAGAGATAGAGATAGAGATAGATATAGAGATAGAGATAGAGATAGAGATAGAGATAGAGATAGAGATAGAGATAGAGATAGAGATAGAGATAGAGATAGAGATATATATAGGGATAGGGATAGGGGTAGGGGTAGGGATATAGATAGAGATAGAGATAGAGATAGAGATAGAGATAGAGATAGAGATAGAGATAGAGATAGAGATAGAGATAGAGATAGAGATAGAGATATAGATAGAGATAGATATATATATATATATATATATATAGGGGTAGAGATAGAGCTAGGGATAGAGATATAGATAGATATATAGATATATAGATATAGATATAAATATAAATATAGATATAGATAGAGATAGAGATAGGGATAGGGATAGATATATAGATAGAGATAGAGATAGGGAATGGGATAGGGATAGGGATAGAGATAGATATAGAGATAGAGATAGAGATAGAGATAGAGATAGGGATAGAGCTAGGGATAGAGACATAGATAGATATATATATATATATATATATATATATATATATATATATAGATAGGGGTAGAGATAGAGCTAGGGATAGAGATATAGATAGATATATAGATATATAGATATAGATATAAATATAAATATAGATATAGATAGAGATAGAGATAGGGATAGGGATAGATATATAGATAGAGATAGAGATAGGGAATGGGATAGGGATAGGGATAGGGATAGGGATAGGGATAGGGATATGGATAGGGATATGGATAGAGATAGAGATATAGATAGATATATAGATAGAGATAGGGATAGGGATAGGGATAGGGATAGGGAGAGGGATAGGGATAAGGATAGGGATAGGGATATGGATAGAGATAGAGATAGAGATAGATATAGATATAGAGATAGAGATAGATATAGAGATAGAGATATATATATAGGGATAGGGATAGAGATAGAGATTGAGATAGAGATAGAGATAGAGATAGAGATAGAGATAGAGATAGAGATAGAGATAGAGATAGAGATAGAGATAGAGATAGAGATAGAGATAGAGATAGAGATAGATATAGAGATAGAGATATAGATAGAGATAGAGATAGAGATAGAGATAGAGATAGAGATAGAGATAGAGATAGAGATAGAGATATATATAGGGATAGGGATAGGGGTAGGGGTAGGGATAGAGATAGAGATAGAGATAGAGATAGAGATAGAGATAGAGATAGAGATAGAGATAGAGATAGAGATAGAGATAGAGATAGAGATAGAGATAGAGATAGAGATAGAGATAGAGATAGAGATAGATATATATATATATATATATATATATATATATATATATATATAGGGATAGGGATAGAGATAGAGATAGAGATAGAGATAGAGATAGAGATAGGGATAGGGGCAGGGGTAGGGATAGAGATAGATATAGAGATAGAGATAGAGATAGAGATAAATAGTGAGATAGAGAATGAGATAGAGATAGAGATAGAGATAGAGATAGAGATATTGATAGATATATAGATAGAGATAGAGATAGAGATAGAAATAGAGATAAAGATATATATATATATAGATAGATAGATATATAGATATATATATAGATAGAGAGGGAGGGAGGGAGGTAGAGAGGCAGATAGGGAGAGGTATCATACCTTTAAATACGACCACAATACTCGTATTATACTTAAGTGTCAACTTTAGTTTGTTAGCATAAATTTTCTTGGTTGGCAAATGTCCATCGAAAAGTCTATATTCACAACTACGTGAAACATGTAAAAAAAAATTAAAGTGAATACAGTTTTTGGACATTGTACAGTAGAATAAGTA
>OZ038318.1:10930080-10998346 GCA_964035775.1 Osedax frankpressi
CATTTCTATTTCACGAATAGTATGGTTTAAAATTTGCATGATTAGTACGGCTTTCTGCATAACCTTTTTAGATACAACAGTACTGCGATATTCACTGGGTGTTTCAAAATCAAAATAGTACATGGTGTAAGTTTCCACTATGATAGAAGCAATAATCAATTTAAATTACAACCGATATCGCAATGTATACTTTATAACTGTATACTAATAACGTTCTAACACATTTACAATAACGTTAGGTGAGAATTTGTAAATGTGATAAGACTTACTAGAAATAAAACATAATATTTACTTTGATTAGGCTTTTTTGAAATGAATTAATCGAAACTTAAAGATATTTTTTAATATCGCTATAAATATTGGTATTATTATCGTACTACATAATGTAATTAAATGTATATTATAACACGTTTTTTTTATCAAATCATTTGTTTAATATATTAAGCTTTACATTATGTTTACAACTATATTATGATGTAGTATGGTATATTAATTTCTATTAGGAATATCTCAATATATATTATTACCAGTTGTTTCGGTTTTTCCAAATTGCAATATGTTTACATACATAGAAATATATAAAGTTGTCTCCATTTGAGACAAAATGAAAACATTTTTTACTTTATTTCCTTCAATGAAAAATAAAGTTAATACGATGATCTATAGGTGGATGGATGGATGGATGGATGGATGGATAGATATGTATATGGCTAGGTGGGTGAGTGGTTGGGTAGATGAATGGGTATATTGCTAGATTGGTGAATGGATGGATGGATGGATGGATAGGTATATGGCTAGATTGGTTAATGGATAGATGGATAGGTATATGTCTAGATTGGTGAATGGATGGATGGATGGATAGGTATATGGCTAGATTGGCGAATGGATGGATGGATGGATAGGTATATGGCTAGATTGGTGAATGGATGGATGATAGGTATATGGCTAGATTGGTGAATGGATGGATGGATAGGTATATGGCTAGGTGGGTGAATGGATGGATGGATAGATATATGGCTAGATTGGTGAATGGATTGATGATAGGTATATGGCTAGATTGGTGAATGGATGGATGGATAGGTATATGGCTAGGTGGGTGAATGGATGGATGGATAGATATATGGCTAGATTGGTGAATGGATGGATGGATAGGTATATGGCTAGGTGGGTGAATGGATGGATGGATGGATAGGTATATGGCTAGATTGGTGAATGGATGGATGATAGGTATATGGCTAGATTGGTGAATGGATGGATGGATAGGTATATGGCTAGGTGGGTGAATGGATGGATGGATAGATATATGGCTAGATTGGTGAATGGATGGATGATAGGTATATGGCTAGATTGGTGAATGGATGGATGGATAGGTATATGGCTAGGTGGGTGAATGGATGGATGGATAGATATATGGCTAGATTGGTGAATGGATGGATGGATAGGTATATGGCTAGGTGGGTGAATGGATGGATGGATAGGTATATGGCTAGATTGGTGAATGGATGTATGGATAGATATATGGCTATATTGGTGAATGGATGGATGGATGGGTATATGGCTAGATTGGTGAATGGATGGATGGATAGGTATATGGCTAGGTGGGTGAATGGATGGATGGATAGGTATATGGCTAGATTGGTGAATGGATGTATGGATAGGTATATGGCTAGATTAGTGAATGGATGGATGGATGGATAGGTATATGGCTAGATTGGTGAATGGATGGTTGGATGGATAGGTATATGGCTAGGTGGGTGGGTGGATGGATAGATGGATAGGTATATGGCTAGGTGGGTGAGTGGGTTTGAATAGATTGATGGATGGATGAATGAATGCATTATGGATATGATTAGTGGAAACCTGGTGTTATAATTTCAATACAGTCGATACTCGTTATATTAACTTCTAGTTGTATGTCCTCTAATGTATTGAAAGCGCTAAGCATAGAACCATCGTATTTTTTGATAAAGTTTTTACTTGAAGTAACATAGTTTATGACAGAAATTAATATTAATTTATAATACATTATCATATTTGCTATATAAAAAAATCAATACAATTTTTTTTTATTGAATGATATTTAGTTTTTAAGTATTAAATAATATATAATTAACAATTTTAAATTTTTTAATTAGATTTCCAACTCAACGTTATTGAAAATAACTGGTAATATATTATATTAATTGACGTAATATGTGTTTCCTCAATAATAAGTTATACAAGCTATTTTATTATTTGAATTATTAGTAAATATATATAATATGCACTGTAAAAAAGTAGCTTACACGGGCATCGGAAATTAGGGTCAGACGATGTCAGTATAGAAGTGACCTATACATATATAATTTTAAAACTATTCATAAATATAATGTATATAAAATAATGTATGCACATTATTCTTATACAAATTATTTATTTATATTATTATTTTATATTAATTTGATTTAATAATAATTATCATATGCAATTTTGGAATTTATGTAATTTTACAAATATTTTCAAATTTAAGAGTAATATATTAGTTCAATTATGTAGTAAATTTATATATAAATTCTTTCGTAGTTTTTTAAATACACATCATAAGACATATTTAATGTATTTTATAAAATAAATTCCAATGTAATATGTTCTAGATGTCAATCAATGTAATTATATGAGTAGCATTTCCGGCTGATTTTAGGGAACACAAGAACAAATTCAGTAAGGGATTTTGTTAGTATTTATTAATCAATAACTGTTTACAACGAAAATGTAGTTCTTCTTATAGAGGCTTTAACAGTTTTATATTCTATTTATAAATAATAAAATGTCTATAGACATAAATGGAGTGCGAACATTATCCACACGTGCACACACTTATAGTAAACACGCTAGTCACGCTCTGATACACACCGACACACTCATTCTTTGCAAATTTATACAATCACAATCACACAATTACATACGAACACTTTATACAATTCAGTTGTTACACATTCACGCATTCATTATATTGATAGGAACATTCACACTCTGTAATCAGATTCATACGGTTACATATAGATTAAATATTCAATTGAAAATATCAATATATCTTTATTTATTGACACATGGTAGACATTTAATCAAAGTAATTCCGAATCCGCTTTTGTTTTTTAATAATCTCGTTCGAGTCGGCTTTAATCGCCGAGAAACCAACGCGTTCATTAAATCCTCTACATATAAATCCTCTACACGTGTTGTAATTTCGAATCTAATAGTAGAATGATATATAAAGCTGTGCAAAGCTATATAAAACTATGCAAAGCTATATAAATCTATATATAAAATTATACAATATATAGTTCTATATAACTCTATGATATCATTTTATAGTTAGTTTACTTATTTATATGTATTAATATGTATAAATACAAAATATATTTATATATTACGTAGTTATATAGCAAACTTTGCTTATGTATTATATATTATATTATATTATATTGTACGATATATTATATATATATTATATCATATTATATAAGGCTTCGGTAATTTAGTACAGTGGGTAGCCTAGCTTCACTCGTTAACATCGTAGTAATGAAGTATATTGTTAATTAATATCGAAGTTAATACATACAGAATTCTTTAATACATATCGAATGTTAGAGGGTTATATCATGGATTTAAAACCTAGTGCAGTTTATAAGGAATGCATGTTAGAAGTTATGTCATAGTATTATAGCCTAGCGATGTTCGTATACGAAGTATGCTGGGGTTAGTATCGTATTATTATAGCCTAGTGCATTTACATATCATGTTAATACGATATATTAGTCGTATACGATACATACATTTAAATACGTATTCGAGTTAACTATAGCATAGTATAGCGTATACCTTCCTATGTACGTGTATATGGATTGAGAGCACTGCGTGATTCATCGAAATGCGTGACGCATCGATTTACTCGACTCTCGAATTCGAAAAATTTCTAAAAATATAACGTCGATTATCTCGAAACTTATTATAAGAAATATCTATATCGCTGTAGTTAACGTAAGATACGGACCAACTCTAAGATATAGGATCTAGGTATTTTCAAAAATAAGTAAATTAATACCCGAAATTCGGCTCCAAAAATGTAAAATCGAAAAAAGTTACGGTACCTATTTACTACCTATTTACGGTACTAAAAATTGATTTATCGAATATAAATATTTATAAAGAATTTGTAGCTTTATCAATTATCTATCGCTAGGTTTAAATTTCTAAGGTAAATATAAAATATTCGGTGAGAAATCGAGCGCGAAAGCTGAGGTGAGAGTAGACATTTTTAAAATTGACGGTCAAGTATATATGAACTTTTTTGAGGAAACACAAATATTCTTTTTTTAGATTATGAAAATAGCCATCTTATAGATATTAAGGTACGAATTTCGAATCCGAAATTAATTTTGAATAATCTCGTTCGAGTCGGCTTTAATCGCCGAGAAACCAACGTGTTCATTAAATACTATACATATTTTAAAACACGTGTTGTAATTTCGAATCGAATAATAGAATGATATATAAAGCTATGTAAATCTATATATAAAATTCGAAGCTATATACTATATAACGCAATACTATTAGTATATATAATATATATATTAATTTACAACTTAAATATATATACATATACACACACACACACGCACACACACACGCACACGCACACGCACACGCACACGCACACGCACACGCACACGCACACGCACACGCACACGCATACGCATACGCATACGCATAAGGCATACGCATACGCATACGCATACGTATCGAGGCATACGCATACGTATAGAGGCATACGTATCGAGATACGTACGATACATTCTATTCATTAAATGAATCGTCGCGATGCCGGCCGATTAATTGACCTGGATCGAGAGAATAAGATTTACAAAGGCCTGTACTGTATATGCATGTAATGAATTTGAAACGTCGAAATAAATAAAATTTTACATTATCCGTCCGCGGAATGATATCAGCCGATTATATAATAGCGCTTAGAATAGGCTAGATACGTATAATTAGCGTACTAAGGGAAAGTAAATCTAAAAATATAGAGATCCTAAGTCATAGCCTATACCCGTACGTAGGGGTAGGCGAATTTTCTATACTTTTCGAGCGCTATCGAGCCTATAGAAAATTTCGAATACTTAATTTATTATACTAATATCGGAATTTCGCAACTTTTTTAGACGCTATTATATTTCTCCTCGGGTACGGGAGGTCGGGGGCAAAAATGAGAAAAATGTGAATTTTATTCGAAAACCGTATTTTAGAATACTTATGGCGAGGGGGCTACAGTCTCAGAATTCGCGAAAAGGTCTCGGTAAAGATTTTAGTATTTTATTAGTTAAGCGTCGATTAAGTATACTTAACCGATATAGAAATTTAAAAACTCGGTACCCCGTTGCTCGTACGGAGTTTGGGAAGTAGGTGGTTTTTTCAAAAATGCGTCGAGTACTAAATTCGCCGAGTTTACTATCTCCCAACGTTAACGAATCCGTGTGCTATGGATGTGTTAACCACGACGAAAGCTGAAAATCGGGTAAAAAAGACATTTTCGGAGGGGAAAAAATTTTACTAAAATTATAATTTTTTCGCCAGCCCCTTTATCGGAGTTTCGGACGGAGGCTCAAAATTTCCGCCACCTCGTCTAAATTATCGAATCCGCTACGACCGTCTGGGATTTTATTACCCAAATTATATTAGGTTTAGATTAGACAAGCGCAAGACATTGCGAATGCAATCAATCGACTATTCAACTATTCATTTCTGTATATAAATGTATATATATTACAAATCCGAGTATGTATATAATGTATTTAGAAACGCGATATTTTACGCGAAACAAATCGGAAATCGATATAATATAACATATTTATGACATAAATAAAATAATACGATATGCTCGTTATATTATACGACGATGAACATTAAATTTATTTTAATTTATTTAAAAAAAACATATATATATATAAAAATCTATATATACCAATCGAAAAACTTGAATGCAAATATTCTAATTATAGTATACGATGAACATGGCCTAGCATGAAATTTAATAAATTTATTTTAAAAAACCAACTCGGAACCATGCCAATACGCAGTCGGAAACCTTGCATCGTATAATATATAGTATACGTAACACGCTAACGATTATATATCGAGTTCGTTAGTATAGTTGGGTAGCCGTAATTTGATTATTAGCGTTAACGTATTTAAGTTATTTAAAGAAAAACCCACACGGCACTAAATCCAAACATTTACGTTATAATTATTGTTTACGAATATAGTCCGACATCAACTTTATTTCGATATATTCTAAAATAATCCGCATAGAACCGAGCCCAACCGCAAACTTAAAAGCGCAAGACATTGCGAATGCAATTAATCGAATTCAACTATAAATTTCTGTATATAAATATATTACAAATCAGAGTACGTATATAATGTATATAATAACAAAAGTTATATAAAACTCTTTAGTTAACATAGTTATATATAATATGTTTTATATAAGCAACGTTATAGGCAATGGTCAAGCGCGAGACATTGCGAATGCAATCAATAATTAAACTATTAATTTGCAAATTTGAAATACCATCTTATCCAGTTTAAACATTAAAATTTAGTCAAGTATATAATAGCATATACCTTTATATATACGCATATAGAGAGTCCGAAAACGAAATGATTCATTGAAATGCGTGAATAAGCTATTTACTCGATTCATTCTACATTAAAATTACAGTAAATAAGAAATAAAAATGTAATGTAATTGATGTTTTTTGATTTAATTAGTCTTTTTATTTAAAATTAAAAATATTCCACACCCCCTTTACAATTATTGTTCCCCACGGGAGAGAGGCCATCCCCATCTATCTAGCCCTCCCCCTCTCCCTCCCACTCCCCCTCCCCCTCCTCGTCTTGGCCCAGCGAGATCTTTTGTTCTTCCTATTGAAATATTGAAAATATAATATAATATACTATACAAAAAATATAATATACAAAAATTAAATTATTTTGTTACTATACGAACTCAGTTTTTAATGATTTGATATATGTATATAAATGAAAAGTGTAGTTGTTATACAATATATATATGTTATTAAAACGAACTTGCAAATGTTTTATTGTAATGTACTGCATATAAGATATACAAATACGAATATGTAGTCTTGTTAGTTAATAATAATTATTTTAAATAATATTTGAACTAAAACTAAAATGATTTATAATTGAAATAACTAACTTATCGCCGGCGGTCGATAAGGTTATTCTGTGTAGGAATTAAAAAATGTATTAATATTTATATTCTATAATAAAATAGTATAATAAAATGTCGAGTTATTTTAGAATTAAATATATTTAAATAACAAACTGAGAGTAGTCGGAAATTGTTATAAATCAATACGAAATTATTAAGTTAAAAATTCTCCGTACTCTATAGTAATTCAAAGATATATTAATATTCTTAAATAAAATAGTATAAATAAAATAAGATATATAAATACGAATATGTAATCAAGTTGGTTAATAATTATTATTATAAATAATAGTTTAACTAAAACTAAGATAATATCCGAAATTATGTATAATTGAAATAACTAACTTATCGCCGGCTGTCGATAAGGTTTTTCTGTGTAGGAATTAAAAAATTTATTAATATTTATATTCTATAATAAAATAGTATAATAAAATGTCGAGTTATTATAGAATTAAATATATGTAAACAAACAAAGTGATAAAAGTCAGAAATTTTTATAAATGAATACGAATCTATTAATAAGTTTAAAATTATTCGTACAGTATAGTAAGTAAGACGTATTAATATTTAAATTTTAATAATATTTGAACTAAAACTAAAATAAATTAAAATTGAAATATCTAACTTTTCTTTGAAGGTCGACTGTATAATTCTGAGTAGTAATTAAAAGATGTATTAATATTTACATTCTATAATAAAATAATATAAATAAAATATCGAGTTAGTTAATAATTAAATATATTTAAACAAACAAACTGATAGCAATTGTTATAAATGAATACGAAATTCATAAGTTAACAATTCTTCGTACTCTATAGTAATTAAAAGATGTATTAAATTTAAATTTAAATACTATTTTAACTAAAACTAAGATTATGTATAATTGAAAGAACTAACTCGATATCCGAAAGTGAGTGTACGTAACTGTATGGTAATTAAAAGTTGTATCATTATTTATATTCTATAATAAAATAGTATAAATAAAACACATATATAAATGTGAATATGCAATCTGTTCTTTAAGAATTAAATATATTTAAATAACAAACTGTGAGAAGTCAGCAATTTATATAAATGAATACGAAATTAATAAGTTAAACATTCTTCGTACACTATAGTAATTAAAAGAGATATTAATATTTAAATTTAAATAATATTTGAATTAAAACTAAGATGGTGTACAAAAATATGTATACTTGAAATAACTAACTGGTCCTCGTTGAGGGATTTCATTGTGCTGTATGGTAATTAAAAGTTGTATCAATATTTGTATTCTATAATAAAATAGTATAAATAAAATACATATATAAATGTGAATAAGTAGTCTGTTATTTAATAATTAAATATATTTAAATGCCAAACTGGCAGTAGTCAGAAATGTATATACAGCAAAACGAAATTAATAATAATAAACAATATTTGAATAATCAAATAAATAGAAGAATACTATCGTTGATAATTTGTATAGAAAAATAACCATATCTCATTAAATATAATATTATTAAATTGAATTGACCTAGATTGAGAAACTGGAATATTTACATATGGAAAATGTATAATTTTGTTTATAAATTGTTAATCAAATGTAATTATGTTGAATACACTAATGATTTGTATTAATCTCGTTCGAATAGGTTTTAATCGCCGAGAAACAAACGTGTTACATTAAATGCTACATATATTTGACAACTGTTAATGTACAATAAAATAAAATTATATATCGATAAAAAGAATGTTAGAAAGCTATATAAATGTACTATATAAATAAATATATTTATAACTATATAGTATAATTATTATGATCTAATTAGTTTACTTATTTAGATACATATATAAATATGTTTCAATAAAAAAGATATGTATGTATGTACATAGTATTATGTCAAATATTTATATATCAAGCGTGGCCTATAAGTATATGTATCCTATATAACGTATAATATAGAAATATATATATTTATATATTATACGTTATATAGGATACATATAAACCCTTCTTTAACATCGTAGTAATGAAGTCTAGAGCAATTAATATGTCCTATATCTTATGGGCTATACTATGGTATTAATATATTATACATGTTATGTGTTAGAGCCATAGTATTGCAGTCTTGCGCTATTAATACTGCCATATCATATTGCCACGCTATATAAGTACTTTATAAAACATACATTTCAATTCAATTTGCGTTTTCTCCAGCAGAGTATCTATACCTATACCTTCCTATATACGTATATTCGAGTCGACTTTAATCGCAGAGAAACGAAAGTGTTCATTAAATTATGTAATTATATTGTAATTGTAATTGTAATTTCGAATTTAATAATATAATGTTATATAAAACTACGTAATAAAGCTATATAATGCTATATATATTAATTATTATACAATATATAATAATATTATATTATTACCTAAATAGTTTACATTTATATGTATATAGTTAAATATACCGACTAAATTATTATTCTATTAGTAATGAATCGGCTAATTAGGAATTATATGCACGAATTAACGATATAGATATCGAATGTTTCGTGATATAAGAAAAATAGCAACGTTAGTAATGTGTGGATATAAAAAGATAAAACGTATAATGTAATAATGTATCGTATACATTGTTAATAAACGATTAATACCCAGCAAACAATCCAGGTAATTACATTTTTTACACTGCATAATTTCTTTTATATTATTTTTTATTTTTGTGAACACATGAAAGGATTTTACAATAATATTAAGTCACCCTGTTTACTGGGTATCTCTTAATAATGGTATCTAGGTATTTAAATGTATTAAGTATAAACAAAATTATAGAATTCATCAAAAGTAATTTATTTTATTGTTTCGATTAGTAAGTTTGTATATTAATATCAAGATACTGCTAATCAATCCGATTGGTCCGATAATGTAACTAAACCACGCCCCATTGTAATCGTTAGAAATATATTTAATTTAATTGACCTGGATTAGAATCCTATTTACTTATGGGCGTATGGAAAATTTTAAATAATCAAATATAAATAAGTCACATAAGTTTTTAGTTGTTTTATAAATCGAAAATTGTAATACATTTGAATTGCTATTTTATAGATTTAAGGTCGAGAATTCCGAATAGGTATCCACATTTTAATAATATCTGCGGTCGCTTCCGTAATGAACGATAAACGAATGTATTCTTGGAAACAAATTGTAAAGCACGTGTCGTAATCGTTGTCGACAATATAATAATAGTAGAACGATATATAACTATACTATAGATATATTATAGATGTACGTAATAATGTATCATATAAATTGTTAAGCTAGGTATTTAAATGTATTAAGTGTAAACAAAATTATAGAATTCATCAAAAGTGATATATTTTATTGTTTCGATTAGTAAGTTTGTATACTAATATTAAGTTACTGCTATATCAATATTTATATAGTGAGTTGTGCTTATTAACTACTTATTAACAGACATATTAAACTAAAATAAATATTAATATATAAAAAGTTAAAATATAATATTAATTGTATATATATCATTAAAAACTAACAGTTTTGTATTTGTATATGACATTGATATGCTGTATGGTAATTAAAAGTTAAATTAATATTTAAATAATATATAGTTTAGTTAATTAATAATTAAATAATTAGTTTAACGGATTAATAAAATTAAAACGAACCGAGATGTGCGATATGTATCGATAAAAGAATGTGAAATTAATAAACGATGCTGATTAAATAAATCAATCAATCCTATTGGTCCGATAATGTAACTAAACCACGCCCCATTGTAATCGTTAGAAATATATTTAATTTAATTGACCTGGATTAGAATCCTATTTACTTATGGGCGTATGGAAAATTTTAAATAATCAAATATAAATAAGTCACATAAGTTTTTAGTTGTTTTATAAATCGAAAATTGTAATAAATTTGAATTGCTATTTTATAGATTTAAGGGCGAGAATTCCGAATAGGTATCCACATTGTAATAATATCTTGTTGTCGACAATATAATAATAGTAGAAAGCTATATAACTATACTATATAATAGTATGGGTGACTAATATTATACGTATATCATAGTAATACAATCTAACGCAATTAAAATATACTGTATGTTGTATAGCGATTGTATAGCATCGGAATGCAGTTGATATATCCTACATTATATGTATTGCAATATTGCAGCATAGCGAAATTCAAATATCCTGTATATCCTGCATTTAGTGTATTCCAAGCATACACGATATTAGCGGTTGCATATATAGTAGTATTGCAAAGAATATATCATAATGGCACTATAAAGCAGTCGCATAAATTGTGTATGTACATTTCGATTAACATTCACATTTACGCTAGAATAGTATCACCTATATCTTCCTATATAAGTATATAGAAATCGAGAAATTCGAAACTCTCGAATTTAGATTTCGAAAAATAAATACAAATACATCGCCGACTATCTCGCAAAGTATTAAATGAAATATCGATTTCGATACAATAAAATAAATATTTGGATACATTCGAAAACATAGAATGTAGACGTTTTGAATTAATGACGTAAATTAATACTTGAAAATCGGGTCCACATTTTAAAAATCGAAAACAAATTTCGAAATTACTTTTCAATTTTACTACCTATTTACGGTTTTAAAAACTGGTTTATATATTCAGAATCCTTTATTCATTTGTAGTAAACTTATTCGAGTCAGCATTAATTACTGAGAAACTAACGGGTACATTAAATCCTGTATATATATTTTAAAAACGTGTTGTAATGGCGAATCTAATAGTAGTAGAATGATATATAAAGCTATGTCATCAAATAATATAAAGCTATATATATAAAATATAAGCTATATAGAATATTAGATACTATATAACACAATAATATGTGTATATATATAGTTAGTTATTAGTATATAATATATATATATAAATAAATATATATATATATATATATATACTTATATATACTTATATATAACTAATATACAACTTCAATACATAATATATATTTAGCTATATATATAGCATATTACATAAATTCATCATATATATTAGAATTACTATATAATATATAAATATGTGTATATATATATGATAGTATATTAAATGATATTATATAAAGTTTATTATTATAAAATGTGTAGTGGGCAGCCACACTTTTAACTTTTAATATTATAGTAATGCATTCTAATGTTAATTAATACATATAGCATTCTGTAATGCATTTTGAATGCTAGGAATGAGTAAGATAGCACTACAACCTATAGGCAAACTGCACTATAATGCTGTTTATAAGTTTGGTATGCTGTGGATTAGTATATATATTACACTATTACATTATAGTACAGTTCATATATCATATTTCAACAACAGAACATCGATATACAGTGGAATATGTATAAATATAATATTGTATTATAATATAAACAAATGTAATTGTTTATTTTCTATACGAACTAAGTTTGTAGTTATTGCATTTATGTATAACAAAGTAAAAGTTTAGTTGCGATACAAAATATATATATATTATTAAAACTAACTTCCTAGTTTGAGACTTCACTTTACTGCATAGTAATTAAAGATACATTAATATTTACATTCTATAATAAATAGTGTAAATAAAATAAGATAGTTAGTTAATAATTATGATTTTAAATAATAGTAAAATAAGAACTAATACCGAGATGATGTGCGAAATTATTTATAATTGAAATAACTACCTTCTCCTTTCTATTCATTTGTATTGTGCTGTATGTGAATTAAAAGCTGCATAGGTATTTATATTCTATAATATTCTATAATAGAATAGCATAAATAAAATATACATATAAATGTAAATATGTAGTCTATTAGTTAATAATAAAATATATTTAAATACCAAACTGCGAGTAGTCAAAAATGTTTATAAAGGAATACGAAATTAATAAGTTATACATTCTGCTTATAGAAAATAAAAAATGTAATAATAATTTTAAACATGAGTTGTTATTTAGTATCCGATAATAGAATGATATATAGATATAGCCATACTAAGCAATATAATATATAGAGCTATACGTAAAATAATACAAAATATAATCCATATAATATCATCTAATATTATTATCAATATAGTAGCATTACTTATTTATATACGTATATAAATATGTGTAAATAGAAAATAAATTTAATAAATATTATTTATGTTTTACATAGTAATATTTTAGTATTTATATAGAAAGCGTAGCTAATATATTATATATAAAGCAAACATAATTATATTATACGAATATGAACATAGTCCTTCAATAGTATCACATCGATATTATTTATTTAACTGATAAGGGGGAAGGCAAATAAATTCATTAATCGATAAAAATAATGTATTTATTAATAGTAATAGTGTATACGTGAATAGATCATATATAACAGGTAATTTAGATAAAACTGATATTAGGTCAACTTGAATTCATATGGAACGATAACACAATAGTCAAATATGAATCGTTATAAATGAACAGGATAATAGATAATATCAATGTAGTTTATACGAAAAGCAGTAATGAAACCAAATAATAATACCTCCTTTCATATTCGAGGCATTACAATTATAGAATCGCCACTAACTTCGCACAAAGGCACCTTTTTGCAAAGGATTTCATGTTTTTTAGAAGAATTTCACGGAAAGATAACTCAATCAGTTAGCGCATACGAACTCGATATCTCGTGCTTCGACGCTGAGAGCGAACGCTAAGCTAGAATGAGTTTTCACTCGAATTCGTAGACCGATGATAGAGGATTAATAGCAAAAACTTGAGTCATCCATACGGGATGTACCAATAATCGACCGAAGTCGATAATGTTTGCCAAATAACTTAAAGCCAAATATCGGATGAGAATAACGTAAACGTTTTCATCTTCAACGAAGACATCAAATAACTCGGAAAGAATCATAGCGTTAACTTCGGAAAGGCTTATCGATTATATAGCTGTCATAATGCTGAACATTAAAATTAATAATAATTATAGCTCAAATTCTTAATGTTATTACAATATTTCATTGTAAACTGGATTAGCCGTAGTACGTCCATTTAAAATGAAAATATCATTAGGCGAGCCGACTCGAGAAAGAGCTACGTACAACATGCCGTGGTTGAAACACTGGCGAGTTCAATCTAAACCGATGAAGCGAAATGTATGACCTCGCGATTTATTTATAGTCATAGCGTAAACCGGTTTAATCGGGAATTGAACGCGGCACAAAGGCACATTGTTGGTGTGATCAACTTGCGCCATTAGAGGTAATCGAGGAACCAAGATCATCTCTCCGGTGTAGAAGCCAGCCGAGATTCTGACTTCTATCAAATTGTCCATTAATGCGGTGACCACGGCTCTAGTTCCGTTAACGGTTATCGGAACTTCTGTGGATCTTATAAATATAACGGGTGTGCCAACTTTAAATGTTAGTTTATGAGGAGGCATGCCGGATATATTTAACGAATTTAAAAATTCTGTACTATAAGTTAGTTCGTAATCCGAGTTACGAACGGTATCTACGGACAAATAGGTTTTGGATATTCCTCTACAGCGATTTATCATTAAGTCATTAATGGAATCGACGTGAACATTAGTTGTACAAAGTATAGTTCTTCGACCGATGTATAAGGGATCGTCCATACGATCTGCGTCGTCGTAAACCTTAGAGATTAAATGATCTAACGTCGATACATGAGTACCCAGACCTTCCGGTAGAGTAATCGTATTGTTCGAGTCGCGAGCTAACCGACCTTCTCAGACATCGGAAAGCATGTCCGAGAATCTCTGTTGAATGGCAGCTTCGTCTCCGCCGAGGCGAACTCTCATGTTTGTCGTTAGTTTCACGACCTGTACCTACCGCCACAGATACGATCTGAAAAAGTGTATTCGAATATATTTGTTCGAAATATATAAAACTATCAAATCGATAAGTATCTTGAGCGTCGTCGAGGAAGTAGATCTGCAGTTCGGAGGAGGACCTTTGGCTGGCCACTAACACCGACGGCATAAGGTGATATAGGCGACCTCGTATACGATAGTTGTCGTAATTGCGTCTTTGATCCTGGCGTATTTCTTTACATGCCAAACTCGTAAAGGAAAACGTCGAGTTATAAAGAGTTATGTCTTTCAGAAATTCATTATTCCGGTAGATATCGGCTAATTCTACGGGAAATCGGGGAAACGCAGGTAATATGCGCTTATGGCAACATAACATAGGCGTCTCTCCGGGGAATTTCTTGGCGTTGCAATGAGGGCATCGCAAAGACATTTCACCGACGTAGTGAATCCGCTGAAAGGTAGCCGGATTGTATGCGCCCGATCTCTCGGGCACAATTTCAGCATCTCGCTCTTGTAAAATAATAAAACATAATATATTAGTTATAGAACAAAACTATAAGTAGTATTATCATGTGATTAATACAATATAAAGTTTTAGTAAGTAAAACCTATCGATGGCATACAAATATCTTCGCCTTTCATTGATCTGTTCGCTGTATAAATGAGAAAAATAAATTCTAAAATATTCGAGATATAATTAATGCGACAGAAATGTATTCTTCTAGAACAAACATAAATAGAAGTTTTATGAATATATCGAATAGAGTAAGTACAAATTTATATATATATATACATAATAAAGTAATCATTTATTTAAGTAGACATTTATTAATGTCCAATAATTACTGATTATCAGGATATGACATTCTGCGAGATGCATTGGAAGTCTCACTGTTATAGAAATTATAAATATTTGAAGATAGAACAAAAAAATTATTATTACAAAGTGTATCTATATAATATAATGTTGAGTTATAATGTTAAGTACTCGCAATGCGATATTGAATATCGATTATATACGAAATACTAACGCAGTGATAGCTCTGCGATCTCTACGACGCCGATTCAAATTGTTCCTATTAACAATGATTATGCAATAATAAATATGCAACAAAAAATATAGAAAAAAAAGAATAAATACATATTTTGTATAGAACGTTCCAGTTTATCGGCAGCATAGTTATCTCGACGTGTTTGATTTAATACATCCCCGATTAAATATAATGAATTAATATATTTCTAGTAATAAACTTTAAAAACAATAAATCTTACATTAAATTGGTAGTAACCTGTTTAATCTGTAGATAGCACGTCGTCTGGCATTGTTAGCTTCGCTATTTAAATAATGAAGAGGTTGCTATATATTTGTAATAA
The DNA here is from genome assembly GCA_964035775.1 of Osedax frankpressi. NCBI lineage: Eukaryota > Metazoa > Annelida > Polychaeta > Sabellida > Siboglinidae > Osedax > Osedax frankpressi. The sequence continues at coordinate 10,946,595 of OZ038318.1, forward strand.
AGTAAATGAAATAGTTATTATATATACATTTATTAATATAGATGTAAATGTAAAATTTGATCATATACCGAACGCTGGCAGAATTCTGCTGTCGTAATGATAATTCCATCGGGTGCGATGAGTTATCACTGATTATTTCTGGATGTTCCACTGTTGATATCGATGCGGTCGTGGTTACAGAAGTCGGGGGTATTGACATTGCCCCCAAAGCTTGCGATGTAGCCACGGCTGAGGAAGGTGAAATGAGATCGTTTAACATAGTCGGGGTAGTAACACGGCGAATGCTGTACCCATCGCTGGTATTCCCAAACAAAACTATGCTGGGTATCGCTGGTCGTTGTCTACGTATAGTGATTCTCAAATCACCTCTAGGCACAACATAGAGTAGCTGATCAGATATCGGCCTTATGCGAAGTATGAGCCTCGTGTCATCGATCAGCTCGGATTCGTATTCTTGGTTACTAAAGAGAGATATTAGTTTATGTTTACGAAAAATATCATAGTGTAGTTGTCAGTGGATATATAAAAAAAAGTTATCGATTAGAAAAAATAATATTGAATAAAATAGTTAACCTGTTTCGACGTAGGGGTTGCATATATATATATATATATTTGTTTTTATTGATAAATTGTAGTTGAATAAGTGTAATCTGCAAAATAAATAATTTAGATGATACACGGAATATTAAATATAGACATAGATGGATGCTGGGTAGAATAGGCATATACTAATTTTAAATTAATATATCAATGGATATATCGAATGCATTTAATACTGCAATTACTAATATAACGATATAGAAGTAAATCTATTGACAATGATTGCAAAAGTGATGTAAACATGAAAATATATATGTGAATATAAGCAAATGTTATATAAAAAGTATGTAAATTTGCAATGGGATAATATAATGATTTTAATATACAGAGGGCAGATATTACATTAAAAACAGAAGTACATAGCGTCTTCGAAAGCATATGTATTATAGAAATACAAATATATAAAATAATTCAGAATATATAGAATAGCTTAACATAAGCAAGATGGTATTGTATTCAGAAAAAGGTATTGATAATATATAAAAACAGGCATGTATTATTCGATAAGAAAAATATGATAAGTGTTTAAAAAAATATTTCACAATTAATTATACATAAGTATACTATTAATTTAACTATGTAGGAAATAGTTTCAAGAATATGCGCTATATAGATAGAATAGTTCGTGGTAAAGGAACACTATAAAATATAAATAGTATATTGCTAGATTTTAAAAAATAAGTTAGATCAAAAATATAAATTATACAGATATATGTAATATAGTAATATAAGTAATAACTTATAATATAAAGTTACTAATAAAGTATTATCGTAGTATATAGTAATAGTTTCTAGATTGAATTATAAAATTATAAATAGTGTACATACTATATAATTTTTTATTGCGAATATCGATTGTTATAATGAGTAAGTTTGTCTCTTATAATATGTTATATTATAATGTTAATATATGTATACTAAACTAAACAAAAGTAAGTATATAAACGTAAAATACTAAAAAAATAATATAATTACAACTAAAATATAATATAAATTATATATATATATCATTAAAAACTAACTTATCGGTACTGACTGACTTCTTAATACTGTATAATAATTAAAAGTTACATTAATATTTAAATAATATATAGTTTAATTAGTTAATAATTAAATAATTAGTTAAAAGGATTCAAACAAATTAAAAACGAACTAAGCAAGATGAGGAAGTAGCGATAAAAGGATGTAAATAAATTTATTACAGTTGATTAAATAAATCAATCAATCCTATTGGTCCGGTAATTTAAATAAAAATTAACCACGCCCCATTTAATACGTTAAAAATACGTTGAATTTTATTTTATTTAGTTGACCTGGATTAGAATCCTATTTGTTTATGCGCGTATGGAAAATTGTGAATATTTAAATAGTAATACGTTACATAAGTTTTTAGTGTTTTTCTAAATCGATAATTTTAATAAATTTGAATTGCTATCTTATATATTTAAGGTCGAGAATATATATATAAATATGTATATATATATATATATATATATATATATATATATATATATATACATATATATATACACACACACACACACATATATATATATATATATATATATATATATATATATATATATATATATATATATATATACACACACACACATACACACATACATATATACGTATATATGTATCGAGGCATACGTATCGAGATACGTACGATACATTCTATTCATTAAATGAATCGTCGCGATGCCGGCCGATTAATTGACCTGGATCGAGAGAATAAGATTTACAAAGGCCCGTATATGCATGTAATGAATTTGAAACGTCGAAATAAATAAAATTTTACATTATCCGTCCGCGGAATGATATCAGACGATTATATAATAGCGCTTAGAATAGGCTAGATACGTATAATTAGCGTACTAAGGGAAAGTAAATCTAAAAATATAGAGATCCTAAAGGGGCATTCACACAGAGCTTTTTCCAGCTTTTAAGCTGCCTAATTAGGCAGCTTTAAGCTGCAGAAAAAGCTGGTAATTTAAAATGCGTTCACACTGAAAAAGCTAGAAAAAGCTCGAATAAAAAAGCTCGAGCTGTCACTTTGAGCTTAATGTAAATACGCCCATATTTAAACCGTTATTTAATACGCACATATTTAAATTATATACAAATTATATTAATATTACAATACAATGAATAACAAATCACGTCGTATACGATCACTACTATTAATATTATATTTAAATCAGCAGATATTAAAACATCCAAGTTAAAATAAAATTAAATAATATTAACAAAGAAATGAATCTGTCAATAAATAATAAATTTGCATAAATCAATAAAGAAAATCAGCTGTCAATCAAAAGGTTAACCAATAAGGTGCATTCAGCCAGCTTTCTGCTGACCTTTAGGCAAGAAATATTCGACATGTTCTATTTTGATAAAAAAGCAGAAAAAAGCTAGAAATATTGAACATATCTCGAATCCAGCAGAAAGCTGCCTAATTAGGCAGCTTAAAAGCTGTAAAAAAACTCTGTGTGAATGCCCCTTAAGTCGTAGCCTATACCCGTACGTAGGGGTAGGCGAATTTTCTAAACTTTTCGAGCGCTATCGAGCCTATAGAAAATTTCGAATACTTAATTTATTATACTAATATCGGAATTTCGCAACTTTTTTAGACGCTATTATATTTCTCCTCGGGTACGGGAAGTCGGGGGCAAAAATGAGAAAAATGCGAATTTTATTCGAAAACCGTATTTTAGAATACTTAATTTATTATACTAATAAAATGAATTTCGACTTTGTTTCCGTTCCCCCGCGTTAAATACGTCGCCGGCGAGGGGGCTACCGTCTCGGAATTCGCGAAACGGTCTCGGTAAAGATTTTAGTATTTTATTATTCAATCGTCGATTAAGTATACTTAACCGATATAGAAATTAAAAAAACTCGGTACCCCGTCGCTCGTACGGAGTAGGGGGTATAGGTAGTTTTTTGAAAAACGCGTCGACTACTAAATTTGCCGAGTTAGCTATGTCGCAACGTTAACGAATCATGTCCTTAAGGACGTGTTGACGTACCACGACGAAAGGTGAAAATCGGGTAAAAAAGACATCTTCGGAGGGGAAAAAAATTTCGTAAAAATCAAATTTTTTCGTACGCCCCTTTATCGGAGTTTCGGACGGGGGCTGAAAATTTTCCGCGTCCCCATCTAAATTATCGAACCCGCTACCACCGTCGGCCGACGTCGGGTGCGCGCTCGGATTTTATTACTCAAATTATATTAGGTAGATAGAAGATAAATAATAAAATGTCTATAGACATAAATGGAGTGCGAACATTATCCACACGTGCACATACTTATAGTAAACACGCTAGTCACGCTCTGATACACACCAACGCAATCATTCTCTGCAAATTTATACAATCACAATCACACAATTACATACGAACACTTTATACAATTCAGTTGTTACACATTCATGCATTCATTATATTGATAGGAACATTCACACTCTGTAATCAGATTCATACGGTTACATATAGATTAAATATTCAATTGAAAATATCAATATATCTTTATTTATTGACACATGGTAGACATTTAATCAAAGGAACAATTAAAAAATTTGTTTTATAATCAAAAAAAGTGATATTTAGAATGTAAAAACAATATAAATATTTTGGAAAATACCGTAAAATTTGATCAATATATTTCTACATATGATAGAAACAAAATAATAATATTATAAAACTGATTCAATAAATTAAAAGAATGAATATTTATGTTTATAATGCATTAATATATAAGAAAATAGTCTTTATATCTATATATGAAAGTTATAAACAAAGGAGGTATTTTTACAAATTACAATATGATCTTTTTCAAATTCTATATAACTAGAGATATATCTTCTGATCACTCCTACTTTATTATATATACCAATCTAAAAACATACTAATATCCAATTATAAGTCAAATATAGTGATATATTATAACAAATGTAATGTTTATTATAATTTAACAATATTTTATTTTCTAATTTTTATTTTGTTAAATAAAACCACGTAATATGTTTATTTATTTCTGATTACTATTATGTTAAATATGATCAAATTCCTGATTTCTTCCTACTTCAAGTGCTCACATATGAAGTATGTTATTATAAACATTTATAATGTATCAATAATGTGAATTCTTATATGTACATGATAAGCACGTATTTGTTCTCAAGTTTTTTAAAATATGTTTAGGATGGCAGAGCTTATTTAGACAATGATTGCTGCTTCTCCTATATACTTCTTCCTAATATTAGTTGAGGTTGGGGTCATTCTAGTAGACGATGACGAAATATTACTTCTATATCTAGCTGTGAAGAATTTTCATTAGAAGGATATATTTTGAATATGCCTTCTTGCTATTGTAGCCTTCTAAAGAAAATCTTAATATGTCCACAATGACGATTCAGCCTTAAATTATATAATGCGGTTATCGTTTACATATATTCAATGATCTGGTCTCGTTTTCCGTGGCTTATCAGAATATCAAAAGTTTGATAATGTATTTGAAAAATAAACAATTTAATAATCAATTTAAAAAAATAATATTTTTAAATAATTTTCTAGAGATGGATTTGACTCTAGATGAAGATCATATCAAGTCATATATTGCCATCGTATATATTCTATTATATGAATGATTATCAACCCAATGTACCAGATAAACTATTATTTGTCTAATGACAAACTGTACCACATCTTCTATATTAATATATTACAAAATCTTTAAACAATTTAAAATAATTAATAAGTTTATCTACTACAGAATTTTCAGGTTATATATATATTTATTTTATTTAAAATAATTATTTAATTGTATCTAATCATATTAAAATTTAATACTCAACTTACTCTAGTTGTTATTATAATATTTAATTTTTATTTAAATAATTAGATAATATAGAAGAAGTTTTATTTATTATTAATATTTTATGTTTATCCTAAATTATAAACTTGCAAAATATAATTTTATATGAATTTTATTATTATATTTTGGTAATTATATATAGGGCTTAATTATTATTTTTTTTAATTATTATTTTCTTTGTATTATTTATAATTATTTATTATAAAGAAGATTGTATTATATTAATGTCATATTTAATCACCATAATAAAAGAACTCGTAATTATGATTAAAAGACTACACATCATAAAATAAACACTACTACAATATGAGTTATATTTACAATTCTATATATCTGGATGTATATCATCGAATTTATCTTTTTTCTTTCATTTTCTGGAACAACTATTTACTAAACCAACAAAATAATATAAATGATAAAATGGAATATACATCTGTAGAGAATATATAAGGTTATAATGATTAGATATGTATAACATTGGATGTTATAACTAAAGAAAACAATTAAATAAATATTTCGTATATAATTTTGATTAAAATACATTATAGCTAAATTAGATATTAATTAAAAGTTATATAAATCAATAATATATTTTTATATGATCTTATTAATTTATATATTTCTGATTAATAAACAGTTCAATAAATAAAATAGAATGATGTAGATTTTTTAGATTTATATAAATTATATTTAGATAATAAAATACATGCATATATAATTACATTTAATTATTTATTTTATTTCAGGAATTTTATAAATAACCAATATTTTAATGAAATATATGTATAAAGGCATAGCAAATTTGATCGAATATTTAATCTATAAAAAGTCAGAAAAATATTTAAAATATAAAGAATTCAACTTAGACTTTCACTTTATCATTTTCTTCATGGACAAGAGAAAAATAAATATATGTATAAAATTCCTAATTATTTATATAATAAATAAGATAATAATAATTAAATATTATATTGATAACTATTGGTGATCAAAAAATTATTTTAATTTAAATAATCTGCTTATATCAAAATTTAATTTTTTATCTAGATTGGATACTAAATTTATAAATACATTTGTATATCATTTGCATCGTCACTTTAATAATGTTATTAATATAATATTAAAATATTTATGATTTGAACATAAATATTTTTTTAATATATATTTCGTAATTTGATAATCAATGGTGTATTAATGACATAATTTAAGAACATGCATATTTGTTTTAATAGTATCAACAGATATTTCCAAATTCGTTACATATAGATTTTATGATAAATTATAATATAAATAAATATGCATTTTCCACATTCTTTTATTTATTTATTTACATCGGTAGCTAGTAGAAATGTTATTGATATCATTGCAAGATATATATTTAATAATTAAACATCTATGAACCACAAAGACAAGAAAATCATAACATTATATGTAAACAATATAGCACAGTTAACAGCCTATCTAGCCAATGCCTAAATACAATTATTTGTAAACAATGTGGCATGTTTCAAATCATTTTCGTGTACCAGAATGGAACCTACACATATAATAAGATATTTTACAGTTTTGTTTAACAATAAATAAATTTTGAATAATTTCAAATCAATAAGAATATACTTAATATGATTAAAATACATACGAGTAAATTATTTTATAAATATTAAATGTTTAACTAATAATATAACTATTCCATATATTATCACTTATCCTGATTACAATAAATAATATGCCTTTGTCGTATGCAATATGGATTATAGCATTGAAACTAAGGAAATTCCTATTATCGTATATTGTTGAATACTTTTAAAATAATCATAAAAGTAAAATAAATTGCTTTATATAAGTATCTTAAGTGTATATAAAAAATCTCGTAATTGATTAAAGCGTAATCTTACTTAAGAAATATACAACATAATATATATTATCCATTACTCACAATAAATAAAATTCTTTTATAAGATGTTCTAGATGTCAATCAACTAAATAACCATGGCAATGAAAATAGATAAACATTATAATTTTTAAATTATAATTAATAAATTTAATTGTATAGATACTATTTAGTAAATAGTATTTACACAATTCAATTTATTATTTAATTATTAAAAAGCCATTTTCTAATAGCATTTTTGATAAATAAATTGAAGTCCCCTGTATACCTGCATATAGATGTTTAAGATAATATAGTATATACAATAATTTAATAATAATATATTATTTAAATCTGCAATATGATATTTATTATTATATAACAATCTAATACGAGATTCATAAATAAATAAAAGTATATGTTCAACTTTACAATGTTAATTTATTAAATATATATAATCTCATATTTTCTGTATTTTTGAAATAATTTAATATCTTCGATGCAGCCTGTACATTTTTGTAACAGAATATTATTTATGTGTTCTTCATTGAGATATCATTATTAATAGTTTATTAAATAACTTATATGTGATTATACGTGAACATATAATTATAATAACCATACAAGCGTAAACACCACAATTGTACGAATCTTTTTGTTCATATAAATTTTCGTAAGATAAAGTGAATACAATATTTAATAATTATGATAGATAAACACTATAAATGTTAATAAAATTAGTAATTTTAGTTATATATATATTATGAATATTTTATGAGTCAATGTCACAGTGATATTGTAGTGAATAACAATTAATCTACGACTTCACATTATAAATATACCTATTGAATTGAATTAAATATTTTATTAAATAGTTCAATTATAAATAAGAAATGTTGAAGATATACACATAGAAATAGCTAAAGGTTAATTTTAATAATTTAGTAAAAAGGTAGAAATTAAATTACAGAATGATTAAGAAAATGTCTAGACACTTGTTGGTTATATAACCATTATAAGTAAAAAATAGCTACATATATTTATATTGTAGTGATACTAGTGTAACATGCATAATTTATACATAATACATATACTAATTAAATAGGAATATATATTACAACAATAAAATAAAAACTAATAAGTTATATTTATTATTTCCAATCTTATTATATATTTATAATTATATGTATAATATATAAAAACTTGCTGAAATTGTTCGGCCTTTTTAATACACATTTCTTTGTAAGCTAAACTATCAATTATGTATATATGACGTAAATCAATATTAACATATATCAGAACCCAGTGAACATTGTTTTTTAATATGGGTAGAAATAATAACTCAATATTAATAAAATTGACCTTTATAGATTTATGATATTATAATTTATAATATATGTAATATGTTAATTATCTTGATATAAATTTTAATATTTATATTTTAAAACAATTATATCATTTACTTTGTTATAAGAAAATATATTAGTATTGAAATTATTTCCTAAATTCGAATCAAATACAAAAATATTTAATTTCATATCTTGCGCAATAGCTTCGATATAAAATCGTATTATCTATATGAGATTACATTTAATATGAAATTAAAGTATTTATTTAGATAAAAATCTTATTTAATATTCTAATATTATCGTCGAGCCATACATTTCCAACTAATGTATATAGTGATGATTTATATAAACCATTAACAGGTATACAGTTATCTACCATCATCTAAATATTATAATATGGAAAATATTAGTAAGATTTATTGATTATTTAACAGTATATATCTCTTTTAAAAATTAACCATGGTGACTTCATTATGTCCATTCCGTTTTATAATTGATGAAAGTATATTATCGGATGGATATTTCTACATTCTAGTCTATATAGTATTTAAATATAAATATTATTCCTTCATTCTAACTATTAATTCAAATCTTAAATAAAAAAATCTAACATTATTCTCAGTTGACATATATTGTATTCATCCATATAGAGTTGACAAAGGTGATAAGGTAAATATAAGTGAATTCGCTTTTTCATAAGTCACTTTATTTACTTCCACATATATATGGCATATCAACTCTAACCTCAATACATTAATTTTGTAATTTAGGTCGATAAGAGATTTCTGTATTTAAAATAATATATGAAAGGATATATTATATATATATAAATATATTATTTAATAAGTATACTTATTAAATAATATATTTATATATATATAATAATATATTATCAAGTATAAAAAAACCGTGTGTACATTTGTCAAGTAATCATATTTTGATGGTGATACATTATTTATACATTGTGATAATATTGTATCCTGTTCTTCAGTTATTATACCATTGACATAATTATATTCCATCATTTCTCCTTTATATATAATGCGTATTGTTAATTGAAATATAAATTAGTAATACATGAAATAATGTGATAATTGAATTAAATTGTTTAACTTTGTAATTCTAGGCCTCTATTATACATTAAATGACGAATGCTATGTACCTAAATATAATATATTTTTATTAAACATAATATATGTGGTATATAGTTTTCTAATTTAATTTAAATAATATTATTATTTATAAATTTAATTTAATTAACCTTTCCAAAAATAATTTTCTTTATAAATGGTAAACATTTATGAGAAATGCATTCAAATGTATCATCAGATATATTGAAAATAACTGTATCACCTTATTTACATACAAATTACATATGATAATTAAAAAGTACAAAATAAAATTATTAATAACTATATATTTAGTAGTAACATATTGTTGGTACTTTAACTTCTTCTACTATGATATCATGCATATCTTTCTCTTCTCCAATTTCCATATCACTTATACCTATTTTAATAATTATGTTGTGCTTCAGGAGTAATAATTTATGTACCATAAAAATATCTATTAAATAGCTTTTATATAATACAAAAATATGTAGTAACATGTTGTATTTCTACCAAAGTTGTGATAGCAATGATCTTGATATATAACATCAAGTTTTATTTGAAATGTTAAAGTGATATGAAATACACTATTTTAAATATTAATAGACTCTTAAGTATTTAAGAAATTGTAAAGTTGTTTAAATCAATATCAGATACTAAAAATATAACTTTATCATATAGTAAAAAATATTAAATTATTATATATAATCAATTGCTATAATAAAATATTTTTAAAATCTAGCTATATATTATTATGTCAATAATTATATAATTACATTGTTTTGTAATCATTTTAATATTCTTTGAAAGCAAATTAATATCAATTGTATTAAATATTTAGTTAGTAATAATATATTATAAATTATAAATACTAGATTTCTTTAGATCAATATTGTTATAATTAATATATATTCATATAACAGACTAACATTTGTTATGGTTTTCTTTTTTTAATATAACAATGATCTTTGTTGATTATTATAATCTTATCCATAACTATTAATTTAAATATAAATAACATATATACAATATTATGAATTCATAATCTAATGTATTCATAATTTGTGAATATAAAGATAATGTACCTGTAATTTCTTTATAATAACTGTAGTATGGCTTTAAATGTATATATGAATATTTTATTTTTAATATTGAATTAGATTTTAAATTTTTGAGTGTAATATGGTTAAGCTTGTCAATATTAACAATCATATAAGACCCAAGCCACTTTGGTTGAGTTTTATAACCAAATTTATTTATGATTTTTAAATTTTTTCTTAAAACCTTATCGCCAATTTTGCGATTGACACCGCCAATGCTTTAGATATGTTTGTAAAGATTATGGGAAATGTCACGTGAAGGTTCCATTCTGGCCATAGATTCCTCTTTACCAATAGTAAATAGAAATCTATGAGTCTGGCACATGATCCATTCTAGAACACGACAGCCTATCTGGCTAATATCGTGTGCAATTTGGCAAATATCATTGACTGCGAGGTTATTTCAACTTTCAAAAACTACAATATAAATTATAAATAATCTTGAAAGTTAATGAAATTGCTTTATGACAATGAAACAATATACATATAATTAATTTGTAATTCTTAAAATATTTTCATGTATACTTAATAAAATAATTTCAAGTATTCATACTGTCAGTTAGTTGAAAACAGACACACCCACTGGGCGTCGCCCAGCGATACATAAATAGTATTATTACATTTAATAATATAATAATTACTTTAATAAAGTAATTCTTTATATACGATACTACTGAATGTATCTAATTATTTTCTAATTGGAGACATACAAGTATTTACTTTACAGATCTCGATACTTGCTAATATGATATATTATATATTTTATTATTGAAATTTTATAATACTAATATAATATTGAATAGTAAATTTCCAAAGGAATAAATATATTATAAAATATTGAATGCACAAGTAGTCTTGATTAGTTAACCAACTCGATGGTATTAAATATCAAGTATGAAAATAAATATCATACATTGTATATATATTTAAATATAATTCACAATCTATATAAAATGATAAATAATTTACAAAGTTAATTTATTAGATATATGTTTTCTTATATCATCGATATATATATTATAAAATGCTGATTCAATATTATTTATGCTGCCTGTTCAAATAAAATAATTTAAATTTCAAATTAGTCACGCCTACAATACGCCCATTTAAAAAATAATTAAATAATAACATTTAATATTAATTAAAAAAATATATTATGATAAATAATGATTAATTACATTATTTGTAATCATTGTATTACAATGAAAATAGATAAAATCACAGGAAATGTACCAAATTGCATATCTTGCCAAATGCACACTAGGGCCTAAATGTAATTTTTTAATTATAGAAAGTACATTGAGATTGATAACGAGATTATATATGATATGATCCGAGAACTCGAAGATGAGATATATGTGCATATATGCAGCGTATGCATATATGTATATGTATACCGCAATAAATTACTGGAATTCTGTAATAGAACATTATTCTGACTAAATTTAAAGTGCACTTCATGTTAGTTTATAAAAATGATATTAATAATAATCATATAATAAATAATAATCATATAATTAATAATAATCATATAATAAATAATAATCATATAATAAATAATAATCATATAATAATAATAATCATATAATAAATAATAATCATATAATAAATAATAATCATATAATAAATAATAATCATATAATAAATAATAATCATATAACAAATGATAATCATATAATAAATAATAATCATATAATTAATAATAAATAATAATCATATAATAAATAATAATCATATAGTAAATAATAATCATATAATAAATAATAATCATATAATAAATAATAATCATATAATAAATAATAATCATATAATTAATAATAATCATATAATAAATAATAATCATATGATAAATAATAATCATATAGTAAATAATAATCATATAATTAATAATAATCATATACTAAATAATAATCATATAATTAATAATAATCATATAATAAATAATAATCATATAATTAATAATAATCATATTATAAATAATAATCATATAATTAATAATAATCATAGTATATAGTTAATAATAATCATATAATTAATAATAATCATATAATAAATAATAATCATATAATAAATAATAATCATATAATTAATAATAATCATATAATAAATAATAATCATATAATAAATAATAATCATATAATAAATAATAATCATATAATAAATAATAATCATATAATAAATAATAATCATATAATAAATAATAATCATATAATTAATAATAATCATATAATAAATAATAATCATATAATAAATAATAATCATATAATAAATAATAATCATATAATAAATAATAACCATAGAATAAATAATAATCATATGATAAAAAATAATCATATAATAAATAATAATTATATAATAATCATATAATTAATAATAATCATATAATAAATAATAATCATATAATAAATAATAATCATATAATAAATAATAATCATATAATTAATAATAATCATATACTAAATAATAATCATATACTAAATAATAATCATATAATTAATAATAATCATATAATAAATAATAATCATATAATTAATAATAATCATATAATTAATAATAATTATATAATAAATAATAATCATATAATAAATAATAATCATATAGTAAATAATAATCATATAATAATCATATAATAAATAATAATCATATAATTAATAATAATCATATACTAAATAATAATCATATAATTAATAATAATCATAGTATATAGTTAATAATAATCATATAATAAATAATAATCATATAATACATAATAATCATATAATAAAAAATAATCATATAATAAATAATAATCATATAATAAATAATAATCATATAATAAAAAATAATCATATAATAAATAATAATCATATAATAAATAATAATCATATAATTAATAATAATTATATAATAAATAATAATCATATAATAAATAATAATCATATAGTAAATAATAATCATATAATAAATAATAATCATATAATTAATAATAATCATATACTAAATAATAATCATATAATTAATAATAATCATATAATAAATAATAATCATATAATACATAATAATCATATAATAAAAAATAATCATATAATAAATAATAATCATATCATAAATAATAATCATATAATTAATAATAATTATATAATAAATAATAATCATATGGTAAATAATAATCATATAATTAATAGAATGTATTTTTACTAATAGAAAAAATCGCAATACATTTGATTATTTATGTGATGAAATTGGGCCTTACAAATAAACCAACGTCATAGGTAAATATTGCTATTACATATGGATGTAATTAACACCTATTTCATTTATTTATATATTTAACTATAAATCACAAAAATCACCTTAGTTTTTAATTATATATTATTATCTAATTAAGTAATACAATGATGCCAAATGACCATGATTACTATTATGGAATTTATAAATAAATTGGCAACAAAATGCGATTACAAAACTATTACCGACAAGTTTAGAATTTCTAAAACGTCAACTATGATGGACAAATAAAGTTATTATCAGCTTAACATATTCATGGGTCTCAAAATATAAAATTGATTTAATCTCAAAATTAGGCTGTGAGAATAATATTGAATAAATTAGTAAACAAGCATATAGTTTGTTTTTCCAACAAACCCTCAAGATCTAGAAATAGCTAAAAACCTGTTTTTTAAACAGAAGATTTCCAAATTGTGTGGGGCTACGCATAGATGGTGACCATAGGCACATACCGATACTGGCGTCATCGATAAATAAAGAAGATTTTCTTAATAGAAAAGGATTCTATTCAATCAATGCAATGGCAGTCCAGGATTGAAAAACCGCTATTTACTATTCACCCTTTTACCAGCGATGTCTTGGATCGTCTCGTATCTTATATAATACTACAAATTTACAATTACAATTTATATAAAATGAAATATAATCATCTCTTAAAAATATAAAGATCTCTTCTAAAAACTGATACTGATATTAGTAGTTATAAACAATATAAACATTTATTAAGTACAGATTTATAGATAGTTCCATTGTTATTTTACTTTGACACCATTGTGGCACATGGTGTCAAAGTATTCTGAAATTCAGATTCATGTAATAATATTTATACCATGTTCCCAATTTAATTAAGTTAGTTGTATTTGTATATTAATAATGGATTGATATTTCCGCAAATAATCGATTGTATGAAAGTTTTATATATAAAACTGAAATTTTATCCTAATATAACATAACATTTTGATAAAATAATTAATCTGATTATAATCTTCCTTTTAAATATTACATAATAGTATATATTCTATTAGAATACTGAAAGATTAGTTATAATTGGAGATATTGCCTATCAATCATTGCTTTGGCTAGTAAAACCTCGGCATTCAGGTATTAAACTATCCCCGGAGAAAACCACTTTATACACAAATACATGTTGAGAGGTTAGTGGACATTTTATCATTTAGTCTATATTTATAAATAAATAACAAACAAATATTTTGTTCTATTTAAATTCTATTTATATATTACTAAAATATTAAAAAGATGTAAGAGTAATAAAATAAATACAAAATGAATACAAAATGAATAATGCATATTAGACATAATATTCAATCTTTTGTAATCCAAAATCCCAAAGTATGATTTACGAAATAAATCAGTTAAATATATTCAAATACCCAGCACTGCGAAAACGCGCTATGAAGATAGGGCAGCTTTGAGATGATCTCGTCGAGCGTTCAACCTAATGCAGCGTGGACACGACTCCGTAGAAGCAATCGGACGACAGCCCCGGTGGAATACCGAGTTGCAATGGTCGCACTTGAGGGACGTCGGCGTGGTTAGGGATTACGCGGAGAGATGGGCAGTGTAGCGGTGTTCGCGATTCCACGGGTGGAAATCGTTCGCAAGGAGTTTGCGCAATTTTCTGGAAACCACTAAAATCTACTATTTAGAACATATAAATCGTTGGGAATTCTACAGGTAAAATGCTTAGGAGTATGTGATACAGTGCATCTATAAATAGATTCTTACAAGTATTTAATAGGGATCTTCAAAATAATATGTATTAATATATTATTTATAATACCTGAAAATTGTATTTAATTTAATGAATTATGGATATTTAATTTACGAAATTCTTGTATAAATTTATTTTGTGTTATAAATTGAATTTGAAGTTAATTAAAATATTTCAATTGAATTATTATAAATTATATTATATAATTTATTAAATATACAATTAAAAAACTATATTCATATATATACATATATTTATAAAATAATTCATATTTATTATACTAGTAATATAATAATAACAGATATATATTTTAAAGTTTAAAAATGAATATATAATTTTTAAATTATATAATACAATTATTTAAAATAAAATATTACATTTTATTTGATCTACAATTAAACAAGAGCCTTTAAAATGCTTATTTTTGATGGTAATACTTTAAAACAAGTTTCTTAAATCAATCTAAAGATAATATTATAATATTAAACTAAAAAAATGTAGGCAATTTCCCCCCGATTTTGCACTGTATTGCATGCCATAAACATTGAGGTAATACGTTATTAGAAATTAGAAACAATTAAAATATAAGTAAATAATAATTTTAATTAACACAAAATAAGAAGTATAAAATAAAGTATAAAAATATTACTATTTATATGATGCATATGAAATTTATGTATCTTATAAATAATTGGACAAAATAAAATGAATCTAATAATTCTTATATTAACTATATTAATGTACTATATAAATATAGATTATACATTATTTGTTATAATCTAGGCATATAATATATATTATTACTTAAATTCAGTTAATTATTATAGTGTCGGTAAATTTTGCTTCATCAATTTGTAATTCTATTGGCAAAATCTCAGTGGGAAGCTTGTTCGGGAAGAGATGGGTTATACATACACAACTGTCAACTATATCACACATACTATCAAGCGTAGATATTACAATCGCTCATCAAACCTGGGTGGTAACATCTAATTGAAAAGGGTAAATGTTCGGTGTTTTGTGGCAGATTTCGCAGACGAATCCTGATGAGAAATAAATGAAAATTTAGAGAGTTGATCAGAAATAAAGACTATAATTATAGAGATAAATAAATTAACAAGTTTAATTGTTTTAAAAAGATCTTCGATGGAAATACTTTTGCAAGTCTAATTGAAATGGAATCCTATATATATTAATAACTAGAATTCAATTTTTTTGCCACAAATTTATAGTTATTAAGATGTATTCAATTGAAACAATTGGCAAGTGTTTAAAGTTAATAAGATGTATTCAATTGAAGAGTGTTTAGGGATGGATCAAATGAAGATAAACCCTTTTGTTGACATAGTTGACAATTGAAAACGTGTTTTTTTGCGAATTTCACAACGAGTTTCAAGTTGTTCTCGAAACTGGAGCCGGCTTGGATTTCAAGTAAATCCTGTTAGATTTGAAGACGAATTGACTAAAAATAATTAATTTAAGTGTTTGTGGCAGAGTATATATACATATCTATAGCTATATAAACATAGCTAGAGGGTAAATCAGTTATAATTATGTATTCTATGTATAGCAGAGTTTGAATGGTAGACAAGCATGTAAGAAAGATGCTGAAAGTGTTATTAAATGAACGTAAGTAAATTTATGCATACCAAATACAGATATCTACATGAAACTTTCATTTTTTTGAGAAAAAGTGAAATATTATATTCTTAACATATTCTATATCAGCATAAATCAGTAATAAATATGTAACTAATAGAGAATATGGTATATGCCCCTCCCTACTAACTAATAGAGAATATGGTATATGTCCCTCACTACTAATAGAGAATATGGTATATGCCCCTCACTACTAATTAATAGAGAATATGGTATATGCCCCTCACTACTAATTAATAGAGAATATGGTATATGCCCCTCACTACTAATTAATAGAGAATATGGTATATGTCCCTCACTACTAATTAATAGAGAATATGGTATATGCCCCTCACTACTAATAGAGAATATGGTATATGTCCCTCACTACTAATTAATAGAGAATATGGTATATGCCCCTCACTACTAATTAATAGAGAATATGGTATATGTCCCTCACTACTAATTAATAGAGAATATGGTATATGTCCCTCACTACTAATTAATAGAGAATATGGTATATGTCCCTCACTACTAATAGAGAATATGGTATATGTCCCTCACTACTAATTAATAGAGAATATGGTATATGTCCCTCACTACTAATTAATAGAGAATATGGTATATGTCCCTCACTACTAACTAATAGAGAATATGGTATATGTCCCTCACTACTAATAGAGAATATGGTATATGTCCCTCACTACTAATTAATAGAGAATATGGTATATGCCCCTCACTACTAATTAATAGAGAATATGGTATATGTCCCTCACTACTAATAGAGAATATGGTATATGTCCCTCACTACTAATTAATAGAGAATATGGTATATGTCCCTCACTACTAATAGAGAATATGGTATATGTCCCTCACTACTAATTAATAGAGAATATGGTATATGTCCCTCACTACTAATAGAGAATATGGTATATGTCCCTCACTACTAATTAATAGAGAATATGGTATATGCACCTCACTACTAATTAATAGAGAATATGGTATATGTCCCTCACTACTAATTAATAGAGAATATGGTATATGTCCCTCACTACTAATTAATAGAGAATATGGTATATGTCCCTCACTACTAATTAATAGAGAATATGGTATATGTCCCTCACTACTAATTAATAGAGAATATGGTATATGTCCCTCACTACTAATTAATAGAGAATATGGTATATGTCCCTCACTACTAATAGAGAATATGGTATATGTCCCTCACTACTAATTAATAGAGAATATGGTATATGCCCCTCACTACTAATAGAGAATATGGTATATGTCCCTCACTACTAATAGAGAATATGGTATATGTCCCTCACTACTAATTAATAGAGAATATGGTATATGTCCCTCACTACTAATTAATAGAGAATATGGTATATGTCCCTCACTACTAATTAATAGAGAATATGGTATATGTCCCTCACTACTAATTAATAGAGAATATGGTATATGTCCCTCACTACTAATTAATAGAGAATATGGTATATGTCCCTCACTACTAACTAATAGAGAATATGGTATATGTCCCTCACTACTAACTAATAGAGAATATGGTATATGTCCCTCACTACTAATTAATAGAGAATATGGTATATGTCCCTCACTACTAATTAATAGAGAATATGGTATATGCCCCTCACTACTAATAGAGAATATGGTATATGTCCCTCACTACTAATTAATAGAGAATATGGTATATGTCCCTCACTACTAATTAATAGAGAATATGGTATATGTCCCTCACTACTAATAGAGAATATGGTATATGTCCCTCACTACTAATTAATAGAGAATATGGTATATGTCCCTCACTACTAATAGAGAATATGGTATATGTCCCTCACTACTAATTAATAGAGAATATGGTATATGTCCCTCACTACTAATTAATAGAGAATATGGTATATGTCCCTCACTACTAATTAATAGAGAATATGGTATATGTCCCTCACTACTAATTAATAGAGAATATGGTATATGTCCCTCACTACTAATTAATAGAGAATATGGTATATGCCCCTCACTACTAATTAATAGAGAATATGGTATATGTCCCTCACTACTAATTAATAGAGAATATGGTATATGTCCCTCACTACTAATTAATAGAGAATATGGTATATGCCCCTCACTACTAATTAATAGAGAATATGGTATATGTCCCTCACTACTAACTAATAGAGAATATGGTATATGTCCCTCACTACTAATTAATAGAGAATATGGTATATGTCCCTCACTACTAATTAATAGAGAATATGGTATATGTCCCTCACTACTAATAGAGAATATGGTATATGTCCATCACTACTAATTAATAGAGAATATGGTATATGTCCCTCACTACTAATTAATAGAGAATATGGTATATGCCCCTCACTACTAATTAATAGAGAATATGGTATATGTCCCTCACTACTAATTAATAGAGAATATGGTATATGTCCCTCACTACTAATAGAGAATATGGTATATGTCCCTCACTACTAATTAATAGAGAATATGGTATATGTCCCTCACTACTAATTAATAGAGAATATGGTATATGTCCCTCACTACTAATTAATAGAGAATATGGTATATGCCCCTCACTACTAATTAATAGAGAATATGGTATATGCCCCTCACTACTAATTAATAGAGAATATGGTATATGTCCCTCACTACTAATAGAGAATATGGTATATGTCCCTCACTACTAATTAATAGAGAATATGGTATATGTCCCTCACTACTAATAGAGAATATGGTATATGTCCCTCACTACTAATTAATAGAGAATATGGTATATGTCCCTCACTACTAATTAATAGAGAATATGGTATATGTCCCTCACTACTAATTAATAGAGAATATGGTATATGCCCCTCACTACTAATTAATAGAGAATATGGTATATGCCCCTCACTACTAATTAATAGAGAATATGGTATATGTCCCTCACTACTAATAGAGAATATGGTATATGTCCCTCACTACTAATTAATAGAGAATATGGTATATGTCCCTCACTACTAATTAATAGAGAATATGGTATATGTCCCTCACTACTAATTAATAGAGAATATGGTATATGTCCCTCACTACTAATTAATAGAGAATATGGTATATGTCCCTCACTACTAATTAATAGAGAATATGGTATATGTCCCTCACTACTAATTAATAGAGAATATGGTATATGTCCCTCACTACTAATAGAGAATATGGTATATGTCCCTCACTACTAATAGAGAATATGGTATATGTCCCTCACTACTAATAGAGAATATGGTATATGTCCCTCACTACTAATTAATAGAGAATATGGTATATGCCCCTCACTACTAATTAATAGAGAATATGGTATATGTCCCTCACTACTAATAGAGAATATGGTATATGTCCCTCACTACTAATTAATAGAGAATATGGTATATGCACCTCACTACTAATTAATAGAGAATATGGTATATGTCCCTCACTACTAATTAATAGAGAATATGGTATATGTCCCTCACTACTAATAGAGAATATGGTATATGTCCCTCACTACTAATTAATAGAGAATATGGTATATGTCCCTCACTACTAATTAATAGAGAATATGGTATATGTCCCTCACTACTAATTAATAGAGAATATGGTATATGTCCCTCACTACTAATTAATAGAGAATATGGTATATGTCCCTCACTACTAATTAATAGAGAATATGGTATATGTCCCTCACTACTAACTAATAGAGAATATGGTATATGTCCCTCACTACTAACTAATAGAGAATATGGTATATGTCCCTCACTACTAATTAATAGAGAATATGGTATATGTCCCTCACTACTAATTAATAGAGAATATGGTATATGCCCCTCACTACTAATAGAGAATATGGTATATGTCCCTCACTACTAATTAATAGAGAATATGGTATATGTCCCTCACTACTAATTAATAGAGAATATGGTATATGTCCCTCACTACTAATAGAGAATATGGTATATGTCCCTCACTACTAATTAATAGAGAATATGGTATATGTCCCTCACTACTAATAGAGAATATGGTATATGTCCCTCACTACTAATTAATAGAGAATATGGTATATGTCCCTCACTACTAATTAATAGAGAATATGGTATATGTCCCTCACTACTAATTAATAGAGAATATGGTATATGTCCCTCACTACTAATTAATAGAGAATATGGTATATGTCCCTCACTACTAATTAATAGAGAATATGGTATATGCCCCTCACTACTAATTAATAGAGAATATGGTATATGTCCCTCACTACTAATTAATAGAGAATATGGTATATGTCCCTCACTACTAATTAATAGAGAATATGGTATATGCCCCTCACTACTAATTAATAGAGAATATGGTATATGTCCCTCACTACTAACTAATAGAGAATATGGTATATGTCCCTCACTACTAATTAATAGAGAATATGGTATATGTCCCTCACTACTAATTAATAGAGAATATGGTATATGTCCCTCACTACTAATAGAGAATATGGTATATGTCCATCACTACTAATTAATAGAGAATATGGTATATGTCCCTCACTACTAATAGAGAATATGGTATATGTCCCTCACTACTAATAGAGAATATGGTATATGCCCCTCACTACTAATTAATAGAGAATATGGTATATGTCCCTCACTACTAATTAATAGAGAATATGGTATATGTCCCTCACTACTAATTAATAGAGAATATGGTATATGTCCCTCACTACTAATTAATAGAGAATATGGTATATGTCCCTCACTACTAACTAATAGAGAATATGGTATATGCCCCTCACTACTAATTAATAGAGAATATGGTATATGTCCCTCACTACTAATTAATAGAGAATATGGTATATGTCCCTCACTACTAATTAATAGAGAATATGGTATATGTCCCTCACTACTAATTAATAGAGAATATGGTATATGTCCCTCACTACTAATAGAGAATATGGTATATGTCCCTCACTACTAATTAATAGAGAATATGGTATATGCCCCTCACTACTAATTAATAGAGAATATGGTATATGCCCCTCACTACTAATTAATAGAGAATATGGTATATGTCCCTCACTACTAATTAATAGAGAATATGGTATATGTCCCTCACTACTAATAGAGAATATGGTATATGTCCCTCACTACTAATTAATAGAGAATATGGTATATGTCCCTCACTACTAATTAATAGAGAATATGGTATATGTCCCTCACTACTAATAGAGAATATGGTATATGTCCCTCACTACTAATTAATAGAGAATATGGTATATGTCCCTCACTACTAATTAATAGAGAATATGGTATATGTCCCTCACTACTAATTAATAGAGAATATGGTATATGTCCCTCACTACTAATAGAGAATATGGTATATGTCCCTCACTACTAATTAATAGAGAATATGGTATATGTCCCTCACTACTAATTAATAGAGAATATGGTATATGCCCCTCACTACTAATTAATAGAGAATATGGTATATGTCCCTCACTACTAACTAATAGAGAATATGGTATATGTCCCTCACTACTAATTAATAGAGAATATGGTATATGTCCCTCACTACTAATTAATAGAGAATATGGTATATGTCCCTCACTACTAATTAATAGAGAATATGGTATATGCCCCTCACTACTAATTAATAGAGAATATGGTATATGTCCCTCACTACTAATTAATAGAGAATATGGTATATGTCCCTCACTACTAATTAATAGAGAATATGGTATATGTCCCTCACTACTAATTAATAGAGAATATGGTATATGTCCCTCACTACTAATTAATAGAGAATATGGTATATGTCCCTCACTACTAACTAATAGAGAATATGGTATATGTCCCTCACTACTAATTAATAGAGAATATGGTATATGTCCCTCACTACTAATTAATAGAGAATATGGTATATGTCCCTCACTACTAATTAATAGAGAATATGGTATATGTCCCTCACTACTAATTAATAGAGAATATGGTATATGTCCCTCACTACTAATTAATAGAGAATATGGTATATGTCCCTCACTACTAATTAATAGAGAATATGGTATATGCCCCTCACTACTAACTAATAGAGAATATGGTATATGTCCCTCACTACTAATAGAGAATATGGTATATGTCCCTCACTACTAATTAATAGAGAATATGGTATATGTCCCTCACTACTAATTAATAGAGAATATGGTATATGCCCCTCACTACTAATTAATAGAGAATATGGTATATGTCCCTCACTACTAATTAATAGAGAATATGGTATATGTCCCTCTCTACTAATTAATAGAGAATATGGTATATGTCCCTCACTACTAATTAATAGAGAATATGGTATATGTCCCTCACTACTAACTAATAGAGAATATGGTATATGTCCCTCACTACTAATTAATAGAGAATATGGTATATGTCCCTCACTACTAATTAATAGAGAATATGGTATATGTCCCTCACTACTAATTAATAGAGAATATGGTATATGTCCCTCACTACTAATAGAGAATATGGTATATGTCCCTCACTACTAATAGAGAATATGGTATATGCCCCTCACTACTAATTAATAGAGAATATGGTATATGTCCCTCTCTACTAACTAATAGAGAATATGGTATATGTCCCTCACTACTAATTAATAGAGAATATGGTATATGTCCCTCACTACTAATTAATAGAGAATATGGTATATGTCCCTCACTACTAATAGAGAATATGGTATATGCCCCTCACTACTAATTAATAGAGAATATGGTATATGTCCCTCACTACTAATAGAGAATATGGTATATGTCCCTCACTACTAATTAATAGAGAATATGGTATATGTCCCTCACTACTAATTAATAGAGAATATGGTATATGCCCCTCACTACTAATTAATAGAGAATATGGTATATGTCCCTCACTACTAATTAATAGAGAATATGGTATATGTCCCTCTCTACTAATTAATAGAGAATATGGTATATGTCCCTCACTACTAATTAATAGAGAATATGGTATATGCCCCTCACTACTAATTAATAGAGAATATGGTATATGTCCTTCACTACTAATTAATAGAGAATATGGTATATGTCCCTCACTACTAATTAATAGAGAATATGGTATATGTCCCTCACTACTAATTAATAGAGAATATGGTATATGTCCCTCACTACTAATTAATAGAGAATATGGTATATGTCCCTCACTACTAATTAATAGAGAATATGGTATATGTCCCTCACTACTAATTAATAGAGAATATGGTATATGTCCCTCACTACTAATTAATAGAGAATATGGTATATGTCCCTCACTACTAATTAATAGAGAATATGGTATATGTCCCTCACTACTAATTAATAGAGAATATGGTATATGTCCCTCACTACTAATTAATAGAGAATATGGTATATGTCCCTCACTACTAACTAATAGAGAATATGGTATATGTCCCTCACTACTAATTAATAGAGAATATGGTATATGTCCCTCACTACTAATAGAGAATATGGTATATGTCCCTCACTACTAACTAATAGAGAATATGGTATATGTCCCTCACTACTAACTAATAGAGAATATGGTATATGTCCCTCACTACTAATTAATAGAGAATATGGTATATGTCCCTCACTACTAATTAATAGAGAATATGGTATATGCCCCTCACTACTAATAGAGAATATGGTATATGTCCCTCACTACTAATTAATAGAGAATATGGTATATGTCCCTCACTACTAATTAATAGAGAATATGGTATATGTCCCTCACTACTAATAGAGAATATGGTATATGTCCCTCACTACTAATTAATAGAGAATATGGTATATGTCCCTCACTACTAATAGAGAATATGGTATATGTCCCTCACTACTAATTAATAGAGAATATGGTATATGTCCCTCACTACTAATTAATAGAGAATATGGTATATGCCCCTCACTACTAATTAATAGAGAATATGGTATATGTCCCTCACTACTAATTAATAGAGAATATGGTATATGTCCCTCACTACTAATTAATAGAGAATATGGTATATGCCCCTCACTACTAATTAATAGAGAATATGGTATATGTCCCTCACTACTAACTAATAGAGAATATGGTATATGTCCCTCACTACTAATTAATAGAGAATATGGTATATGTCCCTCACTACTAATTAATAGAGAATATGGTATATGTCCCTCACTACTAATAGAGAATATGGTATATGTCCATCACTACTAATTAATAGAGAATATGGTATATGTCCCTCACTACTAATAGAGAATATGGTATATGTCCCTCACTACTAATAGAGAATATGGTATATGCCCCTCACTACTAATTAATAGAGAATATGGTATATGTCCCTCACTACTAATTAATAGAGAATATGGTATATGTCCCTCACTACTAATTAATAGAGAATATGGTATATGTCCCTCACTACTAATTAATAGAGAATATGGTATATGTCCCTCACTACTAACTAATAGAGAATATGGTATATGCCCCTCACTACTAATTAATAGAGAATATGGTATATGTCCCTCACTACTAATTAATAGAGAATATGGTATATGTCCCTCACTACTAATTAATAGAGAATATGGTATATGTCCCTCACTACTAATTAATAGAGAATATGGTATATGTCCCTCACTACTAATAGAGAATATGGTATATGTCCCTCACTACTAATTAATAGAGAATATGGTATATGCCCCTCACTACTAATTAATAGAGAATATGGTATATGCCCCTCACTACTAATTAATAGAGAATATGGTATATGTCCCTCACTACTAATTAATAGAGAATATGGTATATGTCCCTCACTACTAATAGAGAATATGGTATATGTCCCTCACTACTAATTAATAGAGAATATGGTATATGTCCCTCACTACTAATTAATAGAGAATATGGTATATGTCCCTCACTACTAATAGAGAATATGGTATATGTCCCTCACTACTAATTAATAGAGAATATGGTATATGTCCCTCACTACTAATTAATAGAGAATATGGTATATGTCCCTCACTACTAATTAATAGAGAATATGGTATATGTCCCTCACTACTAATAGAGAATATGGTATATGTCCCTCACTACTAATTAATAGAGAATATGGTATATGTCCCTCACTACTAATTAATAGAGAATATGGTATATGCCCCTCACTACTAATTAATAGAGAATATGGTATATGTCCCTCACTACTAACTAATAGAGAATATGGTATATGTCCCTCACTACTAATTAATAGAGAATATGGTATATGTCCCTCAGTACTAATTAATAGAGAATATGGTATATGTCCCTCACTACTAATTAATAGAGAATATGGTATATGCCCCTCACTACTAATTAATAGAGAATATGGTATATGTCCCTCACTACTAATTAATAGAGAATATGGTATATGTCCCTCACTACTAATTAATAGAGAATATGGTATATGTCCCTCACTACTAATTAATAGAGAATATGGTATATGTCCCTCACTACTAATTAATAGAGAATATGGTATATGTCCCTCACTACTAATTAATAGAGAATATGGTATATGTCCCTCAGTACTAATTAATAGAGAATATGGTATATGTCCCTCACTACTAATTAATAGAGAATATGGTATATGTCCCTCACTACTAATTAATAGAGAATATGGTATATGTCCCTCACTACTAATTAATAGAGAATATGGTATATGCCCCTCACTACTAATTAATAGAGAATATGGTATATGTCCCTCACTACTAATTAATAGAGAATATGGTATATGTCCCTCACTACTAATTAATAGAGAATATGGTATATGTCCCTCACTACTAATTAATAGAGAATATGGTATATGTCCCTCACTACTAATTAATAGAGAATATGGTATATGTCCCTCACTACTAATTAATAGAGAATATGGTATATGCCCCTCACTACTAACTAATAGAGAATATGGTATATGTCCCTCACTACTAATAGAGAATATGGTATATGTCCCTCACTACTAATTAATAGAGAATATGGTATATGTCCCTCACTACTAATTAATAGAGAATATGGTATATGCCCCTCACTACTAATTAATAGAGAATATGGTATATGTCCCTCACTACTAATTAATAGAGAATATGGTATATGTCCCTCTCTACTAATTAATAGAGAATATGGTATATGTCCCTCACTACTAATTAATAGAGAATATGGTATATGTCCCTCACTACTAACTAATAGAGAATATGGTATATGTCCCTCACTACTAATTAATAGAGAATATGGTATATGTCCCTCACTACTAATAGAGAATATGGTATATGCCCCTCACTACTAATTAATAGAGAATATGGTATATGTCCCTCACTACTAATAGAGAATATGGTATATGTCCCTCACTACTAATTAATAGAGAATATGGTATATGTCCCTCACTACTAACTAATAGAGAATATGGTATATGTCCCTCACTACTAATAGAGAATATGGTATATGTCCCTCACTACTAATTAATAGAGAATATGGTATATGCCCCTCACTACTAACTAATAGAGAATATGGTATATGTCCCTCACTACTAACTAATAGAGAATATGGTATATGTCCCTCACTACTAATAGAGAATATGGTATATGTCCCTCACTACTAATTAATAGAGAATATGGTATATGCCCCTCACTACTAATTAATAGAGAATATGGTATATGTCCCTCACTACTAATAGAGAATATGGTATATGTCCCTCACTACTAATAGAGAATATGGTATATGCCCCTCACTACTAATTAATAGAGAATATGGTATATGTCCCTCACTACTAATAGAGAATATGGTATATGCCCCTCACTACTAATAGAGAATATGGTATATGTCCCTCACTACTAATTAATAGAGAATATGGTATATGCCCCTCACTACTAATTAATAGAGAATATGGTATATGTCCCTCACTACTAATAGAGAATATGGTATATGTCCCTCACTACTAATTAATAGAGAATATGGTATATGTCCCTCACTACTAATTAATAGAGAATATGGTATATGTCCCTCACTACTAATTAATAGAGAATATGGTATATGTCCCTCACTACTAATTAATAGAGAATATGGTATATGTCCCTCACTACTAATTAATAGAGAATATGGTATATGTCCCTCACTACTAATTAATAGAGAATATGGTATATGTCCCTCACTACTAATTAATAGAGAATATGGTATATGTCCCTCACTACTAATTAATAGAGAATATGGTATATGTCCCTCACTACTAATTAATAGAGAATATGGTATATGTCCCTCACTACTAATAGAGAATATGGTATATGTCCCTCACTACTAATTAATAGAGAATATGGTATATGTCCCTCACTACTAATTAATAGAGAATATGGTATATGTCCCTCACTACTAATTAATAGAGAATATGGTATATGTCCCTCACTACTAATTAATAGAGAATATGGTATATGTCCCTCACTACTAATTAATAGAGAATATGGTATATGTCCCTCACTACTAATTAATAGAGAATATGGTATATGTCCCTCACTACTAATTAATAGAGAATATGGTATATGCCCCTCACTACTAATTAATAGAGAATATGGTATATGCCCCTCACTACTAACTAATAGAGAATATGGTATATGTCCCTCACTACTAACTAATAGAGAATATGGTATATGCCCCTCACTACTAATTAATAGAGAATATGGTATATGCCCCTCACTACTAATTAATAGAGAATATGGTATATGTCCCTCACTACTAATTAATAGAGAATATGGTATATGTCCCTCACTACTAATAGAGAATATGGTATATGTCCCTCACTACTAATAGAGAATATGGTATATGTCCCTCACTACTAATTAATAGAGAATATGGTATATGTCCCTCACTACTAATTAATAGAGAATATGGTATATGTCCCTCACTACTAATTAATAGAGAATATGGTATATGTCCCTCACTACTAATTAATAGAGAATATGGTATATGTCCCTCACTACTAATAGAGAATATGGTATATGTCCCTCACTACTAATTAATAGAGAATATGGTATATGTCCCTCACTACTAATAGAGAATATGGTATATGTCCCTCACTACTAATTAATAGAGAATATGGTATATGTCCATCACTACTAATTAATAGAGAATATGGTATATGCCCCTCACTACTACTTAATAGAGAATATGGTATATGTCCCTCACTACTAATTAATAGAGAATATGGTATATGTCCATCACTACTAATAGAGAATATGGTATATGTCCCTCACTACTAATTAATAGAGAATATGGTATATGTCCCTCACTACTAATTAATAGAGAATATGGTATATGCCCCTCACTACTAATTAATAGAGAATATGGTATATGTCCATCACTACTAATAGAGAATATGGTATATGTCCCTCACTACTAATTAATAGAGAATATGGTATATGTCCCTCACTACTAATTAATAGAGAATATGGTATATGTCCATCACTACTAATAGAGAATATGGTATATGTCCCTCACTACTACTTAATAGAGAATATGGTATATGTCCCTCACTACTAATTAATAGAGAATATGGTATATGTCCCTCACTACTAATAGAGAATATGGTATATGTCCCTCACTACTAATTAATAGAGAATATGGTATATGTCCCTCACTACTAATTAATAGAGAATATGGTATATGCCCCTCACTACTAATTAATAGAGAATATGGTATATGCCCCTCACTACTAATTAATAGAGAATATGGTATATGTCCCTCACTACTAATAGAGAATATGGTATATGTCCCTCACTACTAATTAATAGAGAATATGGTATATGTCCCTCACTACTAACTAATAGAGAATATGGTATATGTCCCTCACAACTAATTAATAGAGAATATGGTATATGTCCCTCACTACTAATTAATAGAGAATATGGTATATGTCCCTCACTACTAATTAATAGAGAATATGGTATATGTCCCTCACTACTAATTAATAGAGAATATGGTATATGTCCCTCACTACTAATTAATAGAGAATATGGTATATGTCCCTCACTACTAATTAATAGAGAATATGGTATATGCCCCTCACTACTAATTAATAGAGAATATGGTATATGTCCCTCACTACTAATTAATAGAGAATATGGTATATGTCCCTCACTACTAATAGAGAATATGGTATATGTCCCTCACTACTAATTAATAGAGAATATGGTATATGTCCCTCACTACTAATTAATAGAGAATATGGTATATGTCCCTCACTACTAATTAATAGAGAATATGGTATATGTCCCTCACTACTAATAGAGAATATGGTATATGTCCATCACTACTAATAGAGAATATGGTATATGTCCATCACTACTAATTAATAGAGAATATGGTATATGTCCCTCACTACTAACTAATAGAGAATATGGTATATGTCCCTCACTACTAATAGAGAATATGGTATATGTCCCTCACTACTAATAGAGAATATGGTATATGTCCATCACTACTAATAGAGAATATGGTATATGTCCATCACTACTAATTAATAGAGAATATGGTATATGCCCCTCACTACTAATTAATAGAGAATATGGTATATGTCCCTCACTACTAATTAATAGAGAATATGGTATATGCCCCTCACTACTAATTAATAGAGAATATGGTATATGTCCCTCACTACTAACTAATAGAGAATATGGTATATGTCCCTCACTACTAATTAATAGAGAATATGGTATATGTCCCTCACTACTAACTAATAGAGAATATGGTATATGTCCCTCACTACTAATTAATAGAGAATATGGTATATGTCCCTCACTACTAATTAATAGAGAATATGGTATATGTCCCTCACTACTAATAGAGAATATGGTATATGTCCATCACTACTAATAGAGAATATGGTATATGTCCATCACTACTAATTAATAGAGAATATGGTATATGTCCCTCACTACTAATTAATAGAGAATATGGTATATGTCCCTCACTACTAATTAATAGAGAATATGGTATATGTCCCTCACTACTAATTAATAGAGAATATGGTATATGCCCCTCACTACTAATTAATAGAGAATATGGTATATGTCCCTCACTACTAATTAATAGAGAATATGGTATATGTCCCTCACTACTAATAGAGAATATGGTATATGTCCCTCACTACTAATTAATAGAGAATATGGTATATGTCCCTCACTACTAATTAATAGAGAATATGGTATATGTCCCTCACTACTAATTAATAGAGAATATGGTATATGTCCCTCACTACTAATAGAGAATATGGTATATGTCCCTCACTACTAATTAATAGAGAATATGGTATATGCCCCTCACTACTAATAGAGAATATGGTATATGTCCCTCACTACTAATTAATAGAGAATATGGTATATGTCCCTCACTACTAATTAATAGAGAATATGGTATATGTCCCTCACTACTAACTAATAGAGAATATGGTATATGTCCCTCAGTACTAATTAATAGAGAATATGGTATATGTCCCTCACTACTAATTAATAGAGAATATGGTATATGTCCCTCACTACTAATTAATAGAGAATATGGTATATGTCCCTCACTACTAATAGAGAATATGGTATATGTCCCTCACTACTAATTAATAGAGAATATGGTATATACCCCTCACTACTAATTAATAGAGAATATGGTATATGTCCCTCACTACTAATTAATAGAGAATATGGTATATGTCCCTCACTACTAACTAATAGAGAATATGGTATATGTCCCTCACTACTAACTAATAGAGAATATGGTATATGCCCCTCACTACTAATTAATAGAGAATATGGTATATGTCCCTCACTACTAATTAATAGAGAATATGGTATATGTCCCTCACTACTAATTAATAGAGAATATGGTATATGTCCCTCACTACTAATTAATAGAGAATATGGTATATGTCCCTCACTACTAATTAATAGAGAATATGGTATATACCCCTCACTACTAATTAATAGAGAATATGGTATATGTCCCTCACTACTAATAGAGAATATGGTATATGTCCCTCACTACTAATTAATAGAGAATATGGTATATACCCCTCACTACTAATTAATAGAGAATATGGTATATGTCCCTCACTACTAATAGAGAATATGGTATATGTCCCTCACTACTAATTAATAGAGAATATGGTATATGCCCCTCACTACTAATTAATAGAGAATATGGTATATGTCCCTCACTACTAATTAATAGAGAATATGGTATATGTCCCTCACTACTAATTAATAGAGAATATGGTATATGTCCCTCACTACTAATTAATAGAGAATATGGTATATGTCCCTCACTACTAATAGAGAATATGGTATATGTCCCTCACTACTAATAGAGAATATGGTATATGTCCCTCACTACTAATTAATAGAGAATATGGTATATGTCCCTCACTACTAATTAATAGAGAATATGGTATATGTCCCTCACTACTAATTAATAGAGAAGATGGTATATGTCCCTCACTACTAATTAATAGAGAATATGGTATATGTCCCTCACTACTAATAGAGAATATGGTATATGTCCCTCACTACTAATTAATAGAGAATATGGTATATGTCCCTCACTACTAATTAATAGAGAATATGGTATATGTCCCTCAATACTAATTAATAGAGAATATGGTATATGTCCCTCACTACTAATTAATAGAGAATATGGTATATGTCCCTCACTACTAATTAATAGAGAATATGGTATATGTCCCTCACTACTAATTAATAGAGAATATGGTATATGTCCCTCACTACTAATTAATAGAGAAGATGGTATATGTCCCTCACTACTAATTAATAGAGAATATGGTATATGTCCCTCACTACTAATTAATAGAGAATATGGTATATGTCCCTCACTACTAATAGAGAATATGGTATATGTCCCTCACTACTAATTAATAGAGAATATGGTATATGTCCCTCACTACTAATTAATAGAGAATATGGTATATGTCCCTCACTACTAATTAATAGAGAATATGGTATATGTCCCTCACTACTAATTAATAGAGAATATGGTATATGTCCCTCACTACTAATAGAGAATATGGTATATGCACCTCACTACTAATTAATAGAGAATATGGTATATGTCCCTCACTACTAATTAATAGAGAATATGGTATATGTCCCTCACTACTAATTAATAGAGAATATGGTATATGTCCCTCACTACTAATTAATAGAGAATATGGTATATGTCCCTCACTACTAATTAATAGAGAATATGGTATATGTCCCTCACTACTAACTAATAGAGAATATGGTATATGTCCCTCACTACTAATTAATAGAGAATATGGTATATGTCCCTCACTACTAATTAATAGAGAATATGGTATATGTCCCTCACTACTAATTAATAGAGAATATGGTATATGTCCCTCACTACTAATAGAGAATATGGTATATGTCCCTCACTACTAACTAATAGAGAATATGGTATATGTCCCTCACTACTAATTAATAGAGAATATGGTATATGCCCCTCACTACTAATTAATAGAGAAGATGGTATATGTCCCTCACTACTAATTAATAGAGAATATGGTATATGTCCCTCACTACTAATTAATAGAGAATATGGTATATGTCCCTCAATACTAATTAATAGAGAATATGGTATATGTCCCTCACTACTAATTAATAGAGAATATGGTATATGTCCCTCACTACTAATTAATAGAGAATATGGTATATGTCCCTCACTACTAATTAATAGAGAATATGGTATATGTCCCTCACTACTAACTAATAGAGAATATGGTATATGTCCCTCACTACTAATTAATAGAGAATATGGTATATGTCCCTCACTACTAATTAATAGAGAATATGGTATATGTCCCTCACTACTAACTAATAGAGAATATGGTATATGTCCCTCACTACTAATTAATAGAGAATATGGTATATGTCCCTCACTACTAACTAATAGAGAATATGGTATATGTCCCTCACTACTAATTAATAGAGAATATGGTATATGTCCCTCACTACTAATTAATAGAGAATATGGTATATGTCCCTCACTACTAACTAATAGAGAATATGGTATATGTCCCTCACTACTAATTAATAGAGAATATGGTATATGTCCCTCACTACTAATTAATAGAGAATATGGTATATGTCCCTCACTACTAATTAATAGAGAATATGGTATATGTCCCTCACTACTAATTAATAGAGAATATGGTATATGTCCCTCACTACTAATTAATAGAGAATATGGTATATGTCCCTCACTACTAATTAATAGAGAATATGGTATATGTCCCTCACTACTAATTAATAGAGAATATGGTATATGTCCCTCACTACTAATTAATAGAGAATATGGTATATGTCCCTCACTACTAACTAATAGAGAATATGGTATATGTCCCTCACTACTAATTAATAGAGAATATGGTATATGTCCCTCACTACTAATTAATAGAGAATATGGTATATGTCCCTCACTACTAATTAATAGAGAATATGGTATATGTCCCTCACTACTAATTAATAGAGAATATGGTATATGTCCCTCACTACTAATTAATAGAGAATATGGTATATGTCCCTCACTACTAATTAATAGAGAATATGGTATATGTCCCTCACTACTAATTAATAGAGAATATGGTATATGTCCCTCACTACTAATTAATAGAGAATATGGTATATGTCCCTCACTACTAATTAATAGAGAATATGGTATATGTCCCTCACTACTAATTAATAGAGAATATGGTATATGCCCCTCACTACTAATTAATAGAGAATATGGTATATGTCCCTCACTACTAATTAATAGAGAATATGGTATATGTCCCTCACTACTAATTAATAGAGAAGATGGTATATGTCCCTCACTACTAATAGAGAATATGGTATATGTCCCTCACTACTAATTAATAGAGAATATGGTATATGTCCCTCACTACTAATTAATAGAGAATATGGTATATGTCCCTCACTACTAATAGAGAATATGGTATATGTCCCTCACTACTAATTAATAGAGAAGATGGTATATGCCCCTCACTACTAATTAATAGAGAATATGGTATATGTCCCTCACTACTAATAGAGAATATGGTATATGTCCCTCACTACTAATTAATAGAGAATATGGTATATGCCCCTCACTACTAATTAATAGAGAATATGGTATATGTCCCTCACTACTAATTAATAGAGAATATGGTATATGTCCCTCACTACTAATTAATAGAGAATATGGTATATGTCCCTCACTACTAATTAATAGAGAATATGGTATATGCCCCTCACTACTAATTAATAGAGAATATGGTATATGTCCCTCACTACTAATTAATAGAGAATATGGTATATGTCCCTCACTACTAATAGAGAATATGGTATATGTCCCTCACTACTAATTAATAGAGAATATGGTATATGTCCCTCACTACTAATAGAGAATATGGTATATGTCCCTCACTACTAATTAATAGAGAATATGGTATATGTCCCTCACTACTAATTAATAGAGAATATGGTATATGTCCCTCACTACTAATTAATAGAGAATATGGTATATGTCCCTCACTACTAATTAATAGAGAATATGGTATATGTCCCTCACTACTAATTAATAGAGAATATGGTATATGTCCCTCACTACTAATTAATAGAGAATATGGTATATGTCCCTCACTACTAATTAATAGAGAATATGGTATATGCCCCTCACTACTAATTAATAGAGAATATGGTATATGTCCCTCACTACTAATTAATAGAGAATATGGTATATGTCCCTCACTACTAACTAATAGAGAATATGGTATATGTCCCTCTCTACTAATTAATAGAGAATATGGTATATGTCCCTCACTACTAATTAATAGAGAATATGGTATATGTCCCTCACTACTAATAGAGAATATGGTATATGTCCCTCACTACTAATTAATAGAGAATATGGTATATGCCCCTCACTACTAATTAATAGAGAATATGGTATATGTCCCTCACTACTAATTAATAGAGAATATGGTATATGTCCCTCACTACTAATTAATAGAGAATATGGTATATGCCCCTCACTACTAATTAATAGAGAATATGGTATATGTCCCTCATTACTAATTAATAGAGAATATGGTATATGTCCCTCACTACTAATTAATAGAGAATATGGTATATGCCCCTCACTACTAATTAATAGAGAATATGGTATATGTCCCTCACTACTAATTAATAGAGAATATGGTATATGCCCCTCACTACTAATTAATAGAGAATATGGTATATGTCCCTCACTACTAATAGAGAATATGGTATATGCCCCTCACTACTAATTAATAGAGAAGATGGTATATGTCCCTCACTACTAATTAATAGAGAATATGGTATATGTCCCTCACTACTAATTAATAGAGAATATGGTATATGCCCCTCACTACTAATTAATAGAGAATATGGTATATGTCCCTCACTACTAATTAATAGAGAAGATGGTATATGTCCCTCACTACTAATTAATAGAGAAGTTGGTATATGTCCCTCACTACTAATTAATAGAGAATATGGTATATGCCCCTCACTACTAATTAATAGAGAATATGATATATGTCCCTCACTACTAATTAATAGAGAATATGGTATATGTCCCTCACTACTAATTAATAGAGAATATGGTATATGTCCCTCACTACTAATTAATAGAGAATATGGTATATGCCCCTCACTACTAATTAATAGAGAATATGGTATATGTCCCTCACTACTAATTAATAGAGAATATGGTATATGTCCCTCACTACTAATTAATAGAGAATATGGTATATGTCCCTCACTACTAATTAATAGAGAATATGGTATATGTCCCTCACTACTAATTAATAGAGAATATGGTATATGTCCCTCACTACTAATTAATAGAGAATATGGTATATGCCCCTCACTACTAATTAATAGAGAATATGGTATATGTCCCTCACTACTAATTAATAGAGAATATGGTATATGTCCCTCACTACTAATTAATAGAGAATATGGTATATGCCCCTCACTACTAATTAATAGAGAAGATGGTATATGTCCCTCACTACTAATTAATAGAGAATATGGTATATGTCCCTCACTACTAATTAATAGAGAATATGGTATATGCCCCTCACTACTAATTAATAGAGAAGATGGTATATGTCCCTCACTACTAATTAATAGAGAATATGGTATATGTCCCTCACTACTAATTAATAGAGAATATGGTATATGCCCCTCACTACTAATTAATAGAGAATATGGTATATGTCCCTCACTACTAATTAATAGAGAAGATGGTATATGTCCCTCACTACTAATTAATAGAGAAGTTGGTATATGTCCCTCACTACTAATTAATAGAGAATATGGTATATGTCCCTCACTACTAATTAATAGAGAATATGGTATATGTCCCTCACTACTAATTAGTAGAGAATATGGTATATGTCCCTCACTACTAATTAATAGAGAAGATGGTATATGTCCCTCACTACTAATTAATAGAGAAGTTGGTATATGTCCCTCACTACTAATTAATAGAGAATATGGTATATGTCCCTCACTACTAATAGAGAATATGGTATATGTCCCTCACTACTAATTAATAGAGAATATGGTATATGTCCCTCACTACTAACTAATAGAGAATATGGTATATGTCCCTCACTACTAATTAATAGAGAATATGGTATATGTCCCTCACTACTAATTAATAGAGAATATGGTATATGTCCCTCACTACTAATTAATAGAGAATATGGTATATGTCCCTCACTACTAATTAATAGAGAATATGGTATATGTCCCTCACTACTAATTAATAGAGAATATGGTATATGTCCCTCACTACTAACTAATAGAGAATATGGTATATGTCCCTCACTACTAATTAATAGAGAATATGGTATATGTCCCTCACTACTAATTAATAGAGAATATGGTATATGTCCCTCACTACTAATTAATAGAGAATATGGTATATGTCCCTCACTACTAATTAATAGAGAATATGGTATATGTCCCTCACTACTAATAGAGAATATGGTATATGTCCCTCACTACTAATTAATAGAGAATATGGTATATGTCCCTCACTACTAATTAATAGAGAATATGGTATATGTCCCTCACTACTAATTAATAGAGAATATGGTATATGTCCCTCACTACTAATTAATAGAGAATATGGTATATGTCCCTCACTACTAATTAATAGAGAATATGGTATATGTCCCTCACTACTAATTAATAGAGAATATGGTATATGTCCCTCACTACTAATTAATAGAGAATATGGTATATGTCCCTCACTACTAATTAATAGAGAATATGGTATATGCCCCTCACTACTAATTAATAGAGAATATGGTATATGTCCCTCACTACTAATTAATAGAGAATATGGTATATGTCCCTCACTACTAATTAATAGAGAATATGGTATATGTCCCTCACTACTAATTAATAGAGAATATGGTATATGTCCCTCACTACTAATTAATAGAGAATATGGTATATGTCCCTCACTACTAATAGAGAATATGGTATATGTCCCTCACTACTAATTAATAGAGAATATGGTATATGTCCCTCACTACTAATTAATAGAGAATATGGTATATGTCCCTCACTACTAATTAATAGAGAATATGGTATATGTCCCTCACTA
This sequence comes from Osedax frankpressi, assembly GCA_964035775.1. Classification (NCBI taxonomy): domain Eukaryota; kingdom Metazoa; phylum Annelida; class Polychaeta; order Sabellida; family Siboglinidae; genus Osedax; species Osedax frankpressi. The sequence goes on from OZ038318.1 coordinate 10,985,888, forward strand.
CTAATAGAGAATATGGTATATGTCCCTCACTACTAATTAATAGAGAATATGGTATATGCCCCTCACTACTAATAGAGAATATGGTATATGTCCCTCACTACTAATTAATAGAGAATATGGTATATGCCCCTCACTACTAATTAATAGAGAATATGGTATATGTCCCTCACTACTAATTAATAGAGAATATGGTATATGTCCCTCACTACTAATTAATAGAGAATATGGTATATGCCCCTCACTACTAATTAATAGAGAATATGGTATATGTCCCTCACTACTAATTAATAGAGAATATGGTATATGTCCCTCACTACTAATTAATAGAGAATATGGTATATGTCCCTCACTACTAATTAATAGAGAATATGGTATATGCCCCTCACTACTAATTAATAGAGAATATGGTATATGCCCCTCACTACTAACTAATAGAGAATATGGTATATGTCCCTCACTACTAATTAATAGAGAATATGGTATATGTCCCTCACTACTAATTAATAGAGAATATGGTATATGTCCCTCACTACTAATTAATAGAGAATATGGTATATGTCCCTCACTACTAATTAATAGAGAATATGGTATATGTCCCTCACTACTAATTAATAGAGAATATGGTATATGTCCCTCACTACTAATTAATAGAGAATATGGTATATGCCCCTCACTACTAATTAATAGAGAATATGGTATATGCCCCTCACTACTAACTAATAGAGAATATGGTATATGTCCCTCACTACTAACTAATAGAGAATATGGTATATGTCCCTCACTACTAATAGAGAATATGGTATATGTCCCTCACTACTAATTAATAGAGAATATGGTATATGTCCCTCACTACTAATTAATAGAGAATATGGTATATGTCCCTCACTACTAATAGAGAATATGGTATATGCCCCTCACTACTAATTAATAGAGAATATGGTATATGTCCCTCACTACTAATTAATAGAGAATATGGTATATGCCCCTCACTATTAATAGAGAAGATGGTATATGTCCCTCACTACTAATTAATAGAGAATATGGTATATGTCCCTCACTACTAATTAATAGAGAATATGGTATATGTCCCTCACTACTAATTAATAGAGAATATGGTATATGTCCCTCACTACTAATTAATAGAGAATATGGTATATGTCCCTCACTACTAATTAATAGAGAATATGGTATATGCCCCTCACTACTAATTAATAGAGAATATGGTATATGTCCCTCACTACTAACTAATAGAGAATATGGTATATGTCCCTCACTACTAATTAATAGAGAATATGGTATATGTCCCTCACTACTAATTAATAGAGAATATGGTATATGCCCCTCACTACTAATTAATAGAGAATATGGTATATGTCCCTCACTACTAACTAATAGAGAATATGGTATATGTCCCTCACTACTAATTAATAGAGAATATGGTATATGTCCCTCACTACTAATTAATAGAGAATATGGTATATGCCCCTCACTACTAATTAATAGAGAATATGGTATATGTCCCTCACTACTAATTAATAGAGAATATGGTATATGCCCCTCACTACTAATTAATAGAGAATATGGTATATGTCCCTCACTACTAATTAATAGAGAATATGGTATATGTCCCTCACTACTAATTAATAGAGAATATGGTATATGTCCCTCACTACTAATTAATAGAGAATATGGTATATGTCCCTCACTACTAATTAATAGAGAATATGGTATATGTCCCTCACTACTAATTAATAGAGAATATGGTATATGCCCCTCACTACTAATAGAGAATATGGTATATGTCCCTCACTACTAATTAATAGAGAATATGGTATATGCCCCTCACTACTAATTAATAGAGAATATGGTATATGTCCCTCACTACTAATAGAGAATATGGTATATGTCCCTCACTACTAATAGAGAATATGGTATATGTCCCTCACTACTAATTAATAGAGAATATGGTATATGTCCCTCACTACTAATTAATAGAGAATATGGTATATGTCCCTCACTACTAATTAATAGAGAATATGGTATATGTCCCTCACTACTAATAGAGAATATGGTATATGTCCCTCACTACTAATAGAGAATATGGTATATGTCCCTCACTACTAATTAATAGAGAATATGGTATATGTCCCTCACTACTAATAGAGAATATGGTATATGTCCCTCACTACTAATTAATAGAGAATATGGTATATGTCCCTCACTACTAATAGAGAATATGGTATATGTCCCTCACTACTAATAGAGAATATGGTATATGTCCCTCACTACTAATTAATAGAGAATATGGTATATGCCCCTCACTACTAATAGAGAATATGGTATATGTCCCTCACTACTAATTAATAGAGAATATGGTATATGTCCCTCACTACTAATAGAGAATATGGTATATGTCCCTCACTACTAATTAATAGAGAATATGGTATATGTCCCTCACTACTAATAGAGAATATGGTATATGTCCCTCACTACTAATTAATAGAGAATATGGTATATGTCCCTCACTACTAATAGAGAATATGGTATATGTCCCTCACTACTAATAGAGAATATGGTATATGTCCCTCACTACTAATTAATAGAGAATATGGTATATGTCCCTCACTACTAATTAATAGAGAATATGGTATATGTCCCTCACTACTAATTAATAGAGAATATGGTATATGTCCCTCACTACTAATAGAGAATATGGTATATGTCCCTCACTACTAATTAATAGAGAATATGGTATATGTCCCTCACTACTAATTAATAGAGAATATGGTATATGTCCCTCACTACTAATTAATAGAGAATATGGTATATGTCCCTCACTACTAATTAATAGAGAATATGGTATATGTCCCTCACTACTAATTAATAGAGAATATGGTATATGTCCCTCACTACTAATAGAGAATATGGTATATGTCCCTCACTACTAATTAATAGAGAATATGGTATATGTCCCTCACTACTAATTAATAGAGAATATGGTATATGTCCCTCACTACTAATTAATAGAGAATATGGTATATGTCCCTCACTACTAATTAATAGAGAATATGGTATATGTCCCTCACTACTAATAGAGAATATGGTATATGTCCCTCACTACTAATAGAGAATATGGTATATGTCCCTCACTACTAATTAATAGAGAATATGGTATATGTCCCTCACTACTAATAGAGAATATGGTATATGTCCCTCACTACTAATTAATAGAGAATATGGTATATGTCCCTCACTACTAATAGAGAATATGGTATATGTCCCTCACTACTAACTAATAGAGAATATGGTATATGTCCCTCACTACTAATAGAGAATATGGTATATGTCCCTCACTACTAATTAATAGAGAATATGGTATATGTCCCTCACTACTAATTAATAGAGAATATGGTATATGTCCCTCACTACTAATTAATAGAGAATATGGTATATGTCCCTCACTACTAATAGAGAATATGGTATATGTCCCTCACTACTAATAGAGAATATGGTATATGTCCCTCACTACTAATAGAGAATATGGTATATGTCCCTCACTACTAATTAATAGAGAATATGGTATATGTCCCTCACTACTAATTAATAGAGAATATGGTATATGTCCCTCACTACTAATTAATAGAGAATATGGTATATGTCCCTCACAACTAATTAATAGAGAATATGGTATATGTCCCTCACTACTAATAGAGAATATGGTATATGTCCCTCACTACTAATTAATAGAGAATATGGTATATGCCCCTCACTACTAATTAATAGAGAATATGGTATATGACCCTCACTACTAATTAATAGAGAATATGGTATATGCCCCTCACTACTAATTAATAGAGAATATGGTATATGTCCCTCACTACTAATAGAGAATATGGTATATGTCCCTCACTACTAATTAATAGAGAATATGGTATATGCCCCTCACTACTAATTAATAGAGAATATGGTATATGCCCCTCACTACTAATTAATAGAGAATATGGTATATGTCCCTCACTACTAATTAATAGAGAATATGGTATATGTCCCTCACTACTAATTAATAGAGAATATGGTATATGTCCCTCACTACTAATTAATAGAGAATATGGTATATGTCCCTCACTACTAATTAATAGAGAATATGGTATATGTCCCTCACTACTAATTAATAGAGAATATGGTATATGTCCCTCACTACTAATTAATAGAGAATATGGTATATGTCCCTCACTACTAATAGAGAATATGGTATATGTCCCTCACTACTAATTAATAGAGAATATGGTATATGTCCCTCACTACTAATTAATAGAGAATATGGTATATGTCCCTCACTACTAATAGAGAATATGGTATATGCCCCTCACTACTAATTAATAGAGAATATGGTATATGTCCCTCACTACTAATAGAGAATATGGTATATGTCCCTCACTACTAATTAATAGAGAATATGGTATATGCCCCTCACTACTAATTAATAGAGAATATGGTATATGTCCCTCACTACTAATTAATAGAGAATATGGTATATGTCCCTCACTACTAATTAATAGAGAATATGGTATATGCCCCTCACTACTAATAGAGAATATGGTATATGTCCCTCACTACTAATTAATAGAGAATATGGTATATGTCCCTCACTACTAATTAATAGAGAATATGGTATATGCCCCTCACTACTAATAGAGAATATGGTATATGTCCCTCACTACTAATTAATAGAGAATATGGTATATGTCCCTCACTACTAATTAATAGAGAATATGGTATATGTCCCTCACTACTAATAGAGAATATGGTATATGCCCCTCACTACTAATTAATAGAGAATATGGTATATGTCCCTCACTACTAATAGAGAATATGGTATATGTCCCTCACTACTAACTAATAGAGAATATGGTATATGTCCCTTACTACTAATAGAGAATATGGTATATGTCCCTCACTACTAATTAATAGAGAATATGGTATATGTCCCTCACTACTAATAGAGAATATGGTATATGTCCCTCACTACTAATTAATAGAGAATATGGTATATGCCCCTCACTACTAATTAATAGAGAATATGGTATATGTCCCTCACTACTAATTAATAGAGAATATGGTATATGTCCCTCACTACTAATTAATAGAGAATATGGTATATGTCCCTCACTACTAATTAATAGAGAATATGGTATATGTCCCTCACTACTAATTAATAGAGAATATGGTATATGTCCCTCACTACTAATTAATAGAGAATATGGTATATGTCCCTCACTACTAATTAATAGAGAATATGGTATATGCCCCTCACTACTAATAGAGAATATGGTATATGTCCCTCACTACTAACTAATAGAGAATATGGTATATGTCCCTCACTACTAATTAATAGAGAATATGGTATATGTCCCTCACTACTAATAGAGAATATGGTATATGTCCCTCACTACTAATTAATAGAGAATATGGTATATGTCCCTCACTACTAATTAATAGAGAATATGGTATATGCCCCTCACTACTAATAGAGAATATGGTATATGCCCCTCACTACTAATTAATAGAGAATATGGTATATGTCCCTCACTACTAATAGAGAATATGGTATATGTCCCTCACTACTAATTAATAGAGAATATGGTATATGTCCCTCACTACTAATAGAGAATATGGTATATGTCCCTCACTACTAATTAATAGAGAATATGGTATATGTCACTCACTACTAATTAATAGAGAATATGGTATATGTCCCTCACTACTAATTAATAGAGAATATGGTATATGTCCCTCACTACTAATTAATAGAGAATATGGTATATGTCCCTCACTACTAATTAATAGAGAATATGGTATATGCCCCTCACTACTAATAGAGAATATGGTATATGTCCCTCACTACTAATAGAGAATATGGTATATGTCCCTCACTACTAACTAATAGAGAATATGGTATATGTCCCTCACTACTAATTAATAGAGAATATGGTATATGTCCCTCACTACTAATTAATAGAGAATATGGTATATGCCCCTCACTACTAATAGAGAATATGGTATATGTCCCTCACTACTAATAGAGAATATGGTATATGTCCCTCACTACTAACTAATAGAGAATATGGTATATGTCCCTCACTACTAACTAATAGAGAATATGGTATATGTCCCTCACTACTAATTAATAGAGAATATGGTATATGTCCCTCACTACTAATTAATAGAGAATATGGTATATGTCCCTCACTACTAATTAATAGAGAATATGGTATATGTCCCTCACTACTAATTAATAGAGAATATGGTATATGTCCCTCACTACTAATTAATAGAGAATATGGTATATGTCCCTCACTACTAATTAATAGAGAATATGGTATATGTCCCTCACTACTAATTAATAGAGAATATGGTATATGTCCCTCACTACTAATTAATAGAGAATATGGTATATGCCCCTCACTACTAATTAATAGAGAATATGGTATATGTCCCTCACTACTAATTAATAGAGAATATGGTATATGTCCCTCACTACTAATTAATAGAGAATATGGTATATGTCCCTCACTACTAATTAATAGAGAATATGGTATATGCCCCTCACTACTAACTAATAGAGAATATGGTATATGCCCCTCACTACTAATTAATAGAAAATATGGTATATGTCCCTCACTACTAATAGAGAATATGGTATATGTCCCTCACTACTAATTAATAGAGAATATGGTATATGTCCCTCACTACTAACTAATAGAGAATATGGTATATGTCCCTCACTACTAATTAATAGAGAATATGGTATATGTCCCTCACTACTAATTAATAGAGAATATGGTATATGTCCCTCACTACTAATAGAGAATATGGTATATGCCCCTCACTACTAATTAATAGAGAATATGGTATATGTCCCTCACTACTAATAGAGAATATGGTATATGTCCCTCACTACTAACTAATAGAGAATATGGTATATGTCCCTCACTACTAATTAATAGAGAATATGGTATATGTCCCTCACTACTAATTAATAGAGAATATGGTATATGTCCCTCACTACTAATTAATAGAGAATATGGTATATGCCCCTCACTACTAATTAATAGAGAATATGGTATATGTCCCTCACTACTAATTAATAGAGAATATGGTATATGTCCCTCACTACTAATTAATAGAGAATATGGTATATGTCCCTCACTACTAATAGAGAATATGGTATATGCCCCTCACTACTAACTAATAGAGAATATGGTATATGTCCCTCACTACTAATAGAGAATATGGTATATGTCCCTCACTACTAATTAATAGAGAATATGGTATATGTCCCTCACTACTAATTAATAGAGAATATGGTATATGTCCCTCACTACTAATTAATAGAGAATATGGTATATGTCCCTCACTACTAATTAATAGAGCATATGGTATATGCCCCTCACTACTAATTAATAGAGAATATAGTATATGTCCCTCACTACTAATTAATAGAGAATATGGTATATGCCCCTCACTACTAATTAATAGAGAATATGGTATATGTCCCTCACTACTAATAGAGAATATGGTATATGTCCCTCACTACTAATTAATAGAGAATATGGTATATGTCCCTCACTACTAATTAATAGAGAATATGGTATATGTCCCTCACTACTAATTAATAGAGAATATGGTATATGTCCCTCACTACTAATTAATAGAGAATATGGTATATGCCCCTCACTACTAATTAATAGAGAATATGGTATATGTCCCTCACTACTAATTAATAGAGAATATGGTATATGTCCCTCACTACTAATTAATAGAGAATATGGTATATGTCCCTCACTACTAATTAATAGAGAATATGGTATATGTCCCTCACTACTAATTAATAGAGAATATGGTATATGTCCCTCACTACTAATAGAGAATATGGTATATGTCCCTCACTACTAATTAATAGAGAATATGGTATATGTCCCTCACTACTAATTAATAGAGAATATGGTATATGTCCCTCACTACTAATTAATAGAGAATATGGTATATGTCCCTCACTACTAATAGAGAATATGGTATATGTCCCTCACTACTAATTAATAGAGAATATGGTATATGCCCCTCACTACTAATAGAGAATATGGTATATGTCCCTCACTACTAATTAATAGAGAATATGGTATATGCCCCTCACTACTAATTAATAGAGAATATGGTATATGTCCCTCACTACTAATTAATAGAGAATATGGTATATGTCCCTCACTACTAATTAATAGAGAATATGGTATATGCCCCTCACTACTAATTAATAGAGAATATGGTATATGTCCCTCACTACTAATTAATAGAGAATATGGTATATGTCCCTCACTACTAATTAATAGAGAATATGGTATATGTCCCTCACTACTAATTAATAGAGAATATGGTATATGCCCCTCACTACTAATTAATAGAGAATATGGTATATGCCCCTCACTACTAACTAATAGAGAATATGGTATATGTCCCTCACTACTAATTAATAGAGAATATGGTATATGTCCCTCACTACTAATTAATAGAGAATATGGTATATGTCCCTCACTACTAATTAATAGAGAATATGGTATATGTCCCTCACTACTAATTAATAGAGAATATGGTATATGTCCCTCACTACTAATTAATAGAGAATATGGTATATGTCCCTCACTACTAATTAATAGAGAATATGGTATATGCCCCTCACTACTAATTAATAGAGAATATGGTATATGCCCCTCACTACTAACTAATAGAGAATATGGTATATGTCCCTCACTACTAACTAATAGAGAATATGGTATATGTCCCTCACTACTAATAGAGAATATGGTATATGTCCCTCACTACTAATTAATAGAGAATATGGTATATGTCCCTCACTACTAATTAATAGAGAATATGGTATATGTCCCTCACTACTAATAGAGAATATGGTATATGCCCCTCACTACTAATTAATAGAGAATATGGTATATGTCCCTCACTACTAATTAATAGAGAATATGGTATATGCCCCTCACTATTAATAGAGAAGATGGTATATGTCCCTCACTACTAATTAATAGAGAATATGGTATATGTCCCTCACTACTAATTAATAGAGAATATGGTATATGTCCCTCACTACTAATTAATAGAGAATATGGTATATGTCCCTCACTACTAATTAATAGAGAATATGGTATATGTCCCTCACTACTAATTAATAGAGAATATGGTATATGCCCCTCACTACTAATTAATAGAGAATATGGTATATGTCCCTCACTACTAACTAATAGAGAATATGGTATATGTCCCTCACTACTAATTAATAGAGAATATGGTATATGTCCCTCACTACTAATTAATAGAGAATATGGTATATGCCCCTCACTACTAATTAATAGAGAATATGGTATATGTCCCTCACTACTAACTAATAGAGAATATGGTATATGTCCCTCACTACTAATTAATAGAGAATATGGTATATGTCCCTCACTACTAATTAATAGAGAATATGGTATATGCCCCTCACTACTAATTAATAGAGAATATGGTATATGTCCCTCACTACTAATTAATAGAGAATATGGTATATGCCCCTCACTACTAATTAATAGAGAATATGGTATATGTCCCTCACTACTAATTAATAGAGAATATGGTATATGTCCCTCACTACTAATTAATAGAGAATATGGTATATGTCCCTCACTACTAATTAATAGAGAATATGGTATATGTCCCTCACTACTAATTAATAGAGAATATGGTATATGTCCCTCACTACTAATTAATAGAGAATATGGTATATGCCCCTCACTACTAATAGAGAATATGGTATATGTCCCTCACTACTAATTAATAGAGAATATGGTATATGCCCCTCACTACTAATTAATAGAGAATATGGTATATGTCCCTCACTACTAATAGAGAATATGGTATATGTCCCTCACTACTAATAGAGAATATGGTATATGTCCCTCACTACTAATTAATAGAGAATATGGTATATGTCCCTCACTACTAATTAATAGAGAATATGGTATATGTCCCTCACTACTAATTAATAGAGAATATGGTATATGTCCCTCACTACTAATAGAGAATATGGTATATGTCCCTCACTACTAATAGAGAATATGGTATATGTCCCTCACTACTAATTAATAGAGAATATGGTATATGTCCCTCACTACTAATAGAGAATATGGTATATGTCCCTCACTACTAATTAATAGAGAATATGGTATATGTCCCTCACTACTAATAGAGAATATGGTATATGTCCCTCACTACTAATTGAGAATATGGTATATGTCCCTCACTACTAATTAATAGAGAATATGGTATATGCCCCTCACTACTAATAGAGAATATGGTATATGTCCCTCACTACTAATTAATAGAGAATATGGTATATGTCCCTCACTACTAATAGAGAATATGGTATATGTCCCTCACTACTAATTAATAGAGAATATGGTATATGTCCCTCACTACTAATAGAGAATATGGTATATGTCCCTCACTACTAATTAATAGAGAATATGGTATATGTCCCTCACTACTAATAGAGAATATGGTATATGTCCCTCACTACTAATAGAGAATATGGTATATGTCCCTCACTACTAATTAATAGAGAATATGGTATATGTCCCTCACTACTAATTAATAGAGAATATGGTATATGTCCCTCACTACTAATTAATAGAGAATATGGTATATGTCCCTCACTACTAATAGAGAATATGGTATATGTCCCTCACTACTAATTAATAGAGAATATGGTATATGTCCCTCACTACTAATTAATAGAGAATATGGTATATGTCCCTCACTACTAATTAATAGAGAATATGGTATATGTCCCTCACTACTAATTAATAGAGAATATGGTATATGTCCCTCACTACTAATTAATAGAGAATATGGTATATGTCCCTCACTACTAATAGAGAATATGGTATATGTCCCTCACTACTAATTAATAGAGAATATGGTATATGTCCCTCACTACTAATTAATAGAGAATATGGTATATGTCCCTCACTACTAATTAATAGAGAATATGGTATATGTCCCTCACTACTAATTAATAGAGAATATGGTATATGTCCCTCACTACTAATAGAGAATATGGTATATGTCCCTCACTACTAATAGAGAATATGGTATATGTCCCTCACTACTAATTAATAGAGAATATGGTATATGTCCCTCACTACTAATAGAGAATATGGTATATGTCCCTCACTACTAATTAATAGAGAATATGGTATATGTCCCTCACTACTAATAGAGAATATGGTATATGTCCCTCACTACTAACTAATAGAGAATATGGTATATGTCCCTCACTACTAATAGAGAATATGGTATATGTCCCTCACTACTAATTAATAGAGAATATGGTATATGTCCCTCACTACTAATTAATAGAGAATATGGTATATGTCCCTCACTACTAATTAATAGAGAATATGGTATATGTCCCTCACTACTAATAGAGAATATGGTATATGTCCCTCACTACTAATAGAGAATATGGTATATGTCCCTCACTACTAATAGAGAATATGGTATATGTCCCTCACTACTAATTAATAGAGAATATGGTATATGTCCCTCACTACTAATTAATAGAGAATATGGTATATGTCCCTCACTACTAATTAATAGAGAATATGGTATATGTCCCTCACAACTAATTAATAGAGAATATGGTATATGTCCCTCACTACTAATAGAGAATATGGTATATGTCCCTCACTACTAATTAATAGAGAATATGGTATATGCCCCTCACTACTAATTAATAGAGAATATGGTATATGACCCTCACTACTAATTAATAGAGAATATGGTATATGCCCCTCACTACTAATTAATAGAGAATATGGTATATGTCCCTCACTACTAATAGAGAATATGGTATATGTCCCTCACTACTAATAGAGAATATGGTATATGCCCCTCACTACTAATTAATAGAGAATATGGTATATGTCCCTCACTACTAATAGAGAATATGGTATATGTCCCTCACTACTAATTAATAGAGAATATGGTATATGCCCCTCACTACTAATTAATAGAGAATATGGTATATGTCCCTCACTACTAATTAATAGAGAATATGGTATATGTCCCTCACTACTAATTAATAGAGAATATGGTATATGCCCCTCACTACTAATAGAGAATATGGTATATGTCCCTCACTACTAATTAATAGAGAATATGGTATATGTCCCTCACTACTAATTAATAGAGAATATGGTATATGCCCCTCACTACTAATAGAGAATATGGTATATGTCCCTCACTACTAATTAATAGAGAATATGGTATATGTCCCTCACTACTAATTAATAGAGAATATGGTATATGTCCCTCACTACTAATAGAGAATATGGTATATGCCCCTCACTACTA
>OZ038318.1:10998546-11026046 GCA_964035775.1 Osedax frankpressi
TTGCAGTATTTTATCTTCTGTGCCAGGAATAGCCAATAGCCAATACCCAATAGCCAATAGCCAATACCCTGTTAGAGTAGGTCCCAATCTACGTTATATTAGGGGTTTATCAATACCCTGTTAGAGTAGGTCACAATCTACGTTATCTTAGGGGTTTACCAATACCCTGTTAACGTAGGTCACAATCTACGTTATCTTAGGGGTTTACCAATACCCTGTTAGAGTAGGTCCCAATCTACGTTATCTTAGGGGTTTACCAATACCCTGTTAAAGTAGGTCCCAATCTACGTTATCTTAGGGGTTTACCAATACCCTGTTAAAGTAGGTCCCAATCTACGTTATCTTAGGGGTTTACCAATACCCTGTTAAAGTAGGTCCTAATCTACGTTATCTTAGGGGTTTACCAATACCCTGTTATAGTAGGTCCCAATCTACGTTATCTTAGGGGTTTACCAATACACTGTTAGAGTAGGTCCCAATCTACGTTATCTTAGGGGTTTACCAATACCTTGTTAAAGTAGGTCCCAATCTACGTTATCTTAGGGGTTTACCATTACCCTGTTAACGTAGGTCCCAATCTACGTTATCTTAGGGGTTTACCAATACCCTGTTAGAGTAGGTCCCAATCTACGTTATCTTAGGGGTTTACCAATACCCTGTTAGAGTAGGTCCCAATCTACGTTATCTTAGGGGTTTACCGATACCCTGTTAAAGTAGGTCCCAATCTACGTTATCTTAGGGGTTTACCAATACCCTGTTAACGTAGGTCCCAATCTCTATATATTCTAATGAACAGATTTTCATATTCTTATAGTTTAGTTTTCTTTGCCAATGTTATTTACATTCGATAATATTTGTATATCCACAATTTTAATTTAATTATATATATATATATATATATATAGATATATATTTATATATATATATATTTATATAGATATATATATATATATTTCTAAATATGTATCATTTTATGATATTAGATTATTTAAATTCTATTAAATTATAAAATTATTATTTAACAGAAAATAATAAGTTGCTCGAAGAAGGTATGCAAATAGATTATAGTATATATATATATATATATATATATATATATATATATATATATATATATATATATATATATATATATATATATACATATATATATATTTCTAAATATGTATCATTTTATGATATTGGATTATTTAAATTATAAAATTATTATTTAACAGAAAATAATAAGTTGATCGAAGAAGGTATGCAAATAGATTATATTATATATATATATATATGCGTGTGTGTGTGTGTGTGTGTGTGTATATGTGTGTGTGTGTTTGTTTGTGTGTGTATATATATATAGTATATATATATATATATATTATTCATATATAGTATATATAGTATATATCCAGATCATAGATAGAAAATACTTATTAGGTGCAATTTTTTTAGACCAATTGAAGCAACAGTTTTTTTAATTTATATTTTCTCAAACTTTTTTTAACTTGATAATATAAACCAGGCAACCAAAATCAAATGCAATTCACAATGAATACAACAAAAATACGAATTCAGCAAGAATTAATCCTTTATCGTGCAATTTTTCCCAATGACACATATATTAAGAATTCAGAAAATAACAATCTAGTTCAATTTGCTCATGACATCCATACATTATGTATTGGACGTATATTGATAATCTTGCTAATATATTATTGAGGGATGAATGTTAAATACTTTAATCTTCTGGGTTTTGCCAATTGACGTTAATAACATACATTTTATATTCAAAATGCTCAAGATATTATATTACTAAGTATATTTATTAACCAGGCTCTCTGAATATCTATCGAAGTATTCATTAATATGAATATATAATTCATTAATGGTGATATCAAGGGTAGCAATTTAGAGCACTACATTTGAATATATGGCTCCCATATATTTATTGCACACAAAAAGCTATAACTAAGAATAATTACCAAAAATAATATAAATTATAAAATACTAGTAATTTAATTAAAATTAACAACATTTAACATTTAATAACATTTAATGATATAATGGAATATACTATTATATTATTAATATATAAGATATACAATATAGATACTCCAACTAAATTAGAAATCCTTTGAACTATGTTCGGTTAACAGACATATTTATAATATTCTATTCGAATACTTAATAATTAAAATAATAAACTAATCATTAAAATAAAGTTAAAACAGTAGAAGAAGTTATACGTATCTACGGAGATTTGTATACAGCTATAGCTGTACATATGTATAGTTATGCATATGTACATATGTATAGTGATACAAAATCATCACATTTCTTAAATTTATTTTAAAATATTAATAAATAAAATTTAAATTCATATTAATCATTTATTTTAAAACATATTGTCAAAATAAATTATATACTGCATATATTATAGTATATAATATGTATATAGTATACGTTTATATAGTATATATGCTATATGTATTTTTTTTTTATATCGTAGATGTTTAAAGACTACATGAATTATAAATAAATATGTCGGTGTTAAAATGTATCAATTTAAATTAACCTATAAATAAGAATGTCAAAAATTAGAAAAAAAAATTATACCTGCAAGTAAATATTTTTTTTATAAATAAGTAAATATATTTACTATAGTAAGGCTGTTTATCTTAATTCCATGTGATTGATATTCCTAAGTCAGGGATAGGTACGAAGAATAGCATTGTGTCTGGCGACGAGTGAAATCCAGGGCATTTCACCGTCGGGGTAGTAACTGCTCCAAACGTTCAGATGTTTGTGTCTACATTCCCAGCTGTTTCATCGGATTGCCGAGCTTGTATTACTTACAAAAGCTGATAGTAGGTCCGTGTTTGCGATGGGAGCCAGTCAAGAGTTTTCATACCAATGATATAGATGTTAACTCATTATTTTTGTGACCGACGAACATTAACATATCTACTCATATCTATTAGCTTATTTATTAAGTATGAATATATATTAGAATATACAATATATATATATATATATAGAATATGTATATATGATATATAAAAAGATATATATTGTATAAAATAAGTATGTATATGTATTTCATTTAGGATATTATTGTAAACATATCGAAATAGAATTTGATGATTTGCTAGTATTTTTTATTTATAGAATTTAAGATTTATTTCACTCTACCAAATAAAAATTAGTTATGCAATCCAGCCTACGATGTTGTAATTAATAATATGGTATAATATAATATCATTTCTATTTAACCATTATTTTTAACCATTCATATAAAACTTTAATCCAAAAATATTCATTTAGATCAATATTGTCAGAATAAAAATAATAAAATATACAGAATAAAAATAATAAAATATACATTTTATATACATTTAAAGATATAGAAAAAATAATATTCGCACCTCATTTAATTGAATACTACCTAATATAATATGAGATATTTCTACATTCCATATATCAGTTATAGGTACATATATATATATATATATATATATATATATAGGTACATATAAATAATATGCCAAAATAGGAAATGTTAAAATTGATCAGATAAATTAAATTGTAATAGAAATTTAATAAAAAATCGCAAGATTATTTCCTATATCAATTACTATTAATAACTAATCAATACATATGTATACATGTATTGATAATTGTATTGATATGCCTCATCTTATAGAATTTGTTAGTGTAAATCATTTATATATCAAATATAGATATTATTCATAATTGTTATTGTTATATTTACAAATAACTGATATTCAATAGAAACAAGCTATGTATCGATTTTAATACGTAAGTTATTTATTATTTATAATTACCATAATATTAACAATATATATATATATATATATATATATATATATATATATATTCTTATAAAATTGATATGAAATCATTTATAGCTCTATGTCACCAAATTAAGATACTAAAATGCATATTTATATTATAATACATATACTTTAGTATACATCGGATACGCTAATTTATTCGAGGATAATATATATATATATATATATATATATATATATGTATATATATATATGTATATATATGTTATATATATATATAGATATATATATATATATATATATATATATATATATATGTATATATATATATATATACATATATTGATTATACCTAAGTAATAACATTACTATCTTTAATACAATACTCCAATACTCCACATCCACAGCTGTTGGTATTCTGATTATACTTTTCATGATTGGAATCGTAATGGCAAAAGTATTGACTATTTTTACAAATGTTACGAATGCTACCGACTCTCTAAGTTAGTGGAAAGTATATTAAATAGCGTATTAAATAGCGTATTAAATAGCGTATTAAGTAGCGTATTAAATAGCGTATTAAATAGCGTATTAAATAGCGTATTAAATAGCGTATTAAATAGCGTATTAAATAGCGTATTAAATAGCGTATTAAATAGCGTATTAAATAGCGTATTGAATAGCGTATTAAATAGCGTATTAAATAGCGTATTAAATAGCGTATTAAATAGCGTATTAAATAGCGTATTAAATAGCGTATTAAATAGCGTATTAAATAGCGTATTAAATAGCGTATTAAATAGCGTATTAAATAGCGTATTCAATAGCGTATTGCTGGACAGCCGAGCTTTACGGCACTGCTATTTAGTGAACTATTGTATAGACAATTCTTAGTAAAATCAACAGGGCGACTGTAAAGTAGAGTTATATGTAGTTATATATGTAGTTATATGTAGTTATATATGTAGTTATATATGTAGTTATATGTAGTTATATATGTAGTTATATGTAGTTATATATGTAGTTA
This sequence comes from Osedax frankpressi, assembly GCA_964035775.1. NCBI lineage: Eukaryota > Metazoa > Annelida > Polychaeta > Sabellida > Siboglinidae > Osedax > Osedax frankpressi. The sequence continues at coordinate 11,003,374 of OZ038318.1, forward strand.
TATGTAGTTATATATGTAGCTATATGTAGTTATATATGTAGTTATATATGTAGTTATATGTAGCTATATGTAGTTATATATGTAGCTATATGTAGTTATATATGTAGTTATATATGTAGTTATACGTAGTTATATATGTAGTTACATATGTAGTTATATGTAGTTATATATGTAGCTATATGTAGTTATATATTTAGTTATATGTAGTTATATATGTAGTTATATGTAGTTATATGTAGTTATATATGTAGTTATATGTAGTGATATATGTAGCTATATGTAGTTATATATGTAGTTATATGTAGTTATATATGTAGTTATATGTAGTTATATATGTAGCTATATGTAGTTATATATGTAGTTATATGTAGTTATATATGTAGTTATATGTAGCTATATGTAGTTATATATGTAGCTATATGTAGTTATATATGTAGTTATATATGTAGTTATACGTAGTTATATATGTAGTTACATATGTAGTTATATGTAGTTATATATGTAGCTATATGTAGTTATATATGTAGTTATATGTAGTTATATATGTAGTTATATGTAGTTATATGTAGTTATATATGTAGTTATATGTAGTGATATATGTAGCTATATGTAGTTATATATGTAGTTATATGTAGTTATATATGTAGTTATATGTAGTTATATGTGTAGTTATATATGTAGTTATATATGTAGCTATATGTAGTGATATATGTAGTTATATGTAGTTATATATGTAGTTATATGTAGTTATATATGTAGTTATATGTAGTTATATATGTAGTTATATGTAGTTATATATAACAATATATATAACGATACACTTTAACAAATCAGATTATTAGTAGTTAACGTCATACGGTATAGGTAAATAAGTTGTAATAGCAAAGTTATATTCAAATAAGATGTAATAGCAAAGTGATATTCAGTTAAGATGAATATAACATATGTTTATAACATATTTCTAGTAGTATATACGACTAGCAATGCATACTCTATCCTCTATCCCTGCGCCCGCTATTTAATTGAACCACTAACGCAGTCGAGGCAAAACGGAGTATAATTATAAAGAAGTACACGCCTCCAGCAATTTCCGATAGAGAAATAGATATCACCGCCTTCAAAACTACATCTTATATCATAAATACAGAGAAGGAATTACAGATGCCCATCGAGGACAAATCTGCACACATTATACAATTGTTTCAGCAGGATTTACAATCGCAGCAGATACCGGAAGAGATTCAGGAAGAACTGGCAATCCCGCGAGAGCTCTCTTATAATAGTATTGGCACTGAAGTTTAGTTAGCGACGAAATAAAATCGAAATTGTCCAACATTGTCTACATATGTAACTATAAATAGTAAGCATACATCTAGTGGACCATATAATATTCAATAGATAATATAACTTAATTTATTAATAAATAACATGTTGAGGTTTTCTAAACCATTGATTAGAATATTGCCAATGGAAATAATACTATGCAGGTCAATGAATTTAACATACAATTAGAATTATTAACAAGTTCTAAATTATAAGTTTTCTTTTGTAATATTTATATTGAAAGTTTTATTTCTTTAAATATTGTTTTTGTTTTTTATAAAATATATATCTATTAATTATAGATAACATTTATAGAATATAGTTGTTCGTGTTAATTTATATAATATAATATACATATATATATTATAAGGAACATAGCATCGGATGTAATTGATATTCGTGATTCGATTAACGTTTGCAGTGCATACGATTCTATATAACATTTCTTCCCCAGTAAACGTTACATTCTCCTCTATATATATCTATATGCTATAGGGAAATTAATATAATATGCTAGTAAAATAAAAATACTCGTTGGTAATTCTAAATTTAATAAAATTATCATGTACTCCTCGATACTACAACAACTATATTCACTTCTATAGTCTACAATTGTGTATCTATTTACCTCCCAATTTGTGTAAATAAATAAGTTAATTAGTAAAAATAAGTAAGTTAATAAGTAATTAGGAATAAGTAAGTTAATAATTAGTTAGAAATAACTAAGTTAATAAGTAATTAGAAATAAGTAAGTTAATAAGTAATTAGAAATAAGTAATTAGAAATAGGTAATTAGAAATAAGTAAGTTAATAATTAGTTAGAAATAAGTAAGTTAATAAGTAATTAGAAATAAGTAAGTTAATAAGTAATTAAAAATAAGTAAGTTAATAAGTAATTAGAAATAAGTAAGTTAATAAGTAATTAGAAATAATTAAGTTAATAAGTAATTACAAATAAGTAAGTTAATAAGTAAGTTAATAAGTAAGTAGAAATAAGTAAGTTAATAATTAGTTAGAAATAAGTAAGTTAATAAGTAATTATAAATAAGTAAGTTAATAAGTAGTTAGAAATATGTAAGTTAATAAGTAATTAGAAATAAATAATTAGAAATAAGTAAGTTAATAATTAGTTAGAAATAAGTAAGTTAATAAGTAGTTAGAAATAAGTAAGTTAATAAGTAAGTAGAAATAAGTAATTAGAAATAAGTAAGTTAATAAGTAGTTAGAAATAAGTAAGTTAATAAGTAATTAGAAATAAGTAAGTTAATAAGTAAGTAGAAATAAGTAAGTTAATAAGTAATTAGAAATAAGTAAGTTAATAAGTAAGTAGAAATAAGTAAGTTAATAAGTAAGTAGAAATAAGTAAGTTAATAAGTTGTTAGAAATAAGTAAGTTAATAAGTAATTAAAAATAAGTAAGTTAATAAGTAGTTAGAAATAAGTAAGTTAATAAGTAAGTAGAAATAAGTAAGTTAATAAGTAGTTAGAAATAAGTAAGTTAATAAGTAAGTTAATAAGTAATGAGAAATAAGTAAGTTAATAAGTAAGTTAATAAGTAAATTAATAAGTAAGTTAGAAATAAGTAAGTTAATAAGTAATTAGAAATAAGTAAGTTAATAAGTAGTTAGAAATAAGTAAGTTAATAAGTAATTAGAAATAAGTAAGTTAATAAGTAAGTTAATAAGTAGTTAGAAATAAGTAAGTTAATAAGTAATTAGAAATAAGTAAGTTAATAAGTAAGTTAATAAGTAATTAGAAATAAGTAAGTTAATAAGTAAGTTAATAAGTAATTAGAAATAAGTAAGTTAATAAGTAAGTTAATAAGTAAGTAGAAATAAGTAAGTTAATAAGTAGTTAGAAATAAGTAAGTAGAAATAAGTAAGTTAATAAGTAGTTAGAAATAAGTAAGTTAATAAGTAAGTTAGAAATAAGTAAGTTAATAAGTAATGAGAAATAAGTAAGTTAATAAGTAGTTAGAAATAAGTAAGTTAATAAGTAAGTTAGAAATAAGTAAGTTAATAAGTAATTAGAAATAAGTAAGTTAATAAGTAGTTAGAAATAAGTAAGATAATAAGTAATTAGAAATAAGTAAGTTAATAAGTAGTTAGAAATAAGTAAGTTAATAAGTAAGTAGAAATAAGTAAGTTAATAATTAATTAAAAATAAGTAAGTTAATAAGTAGTTAGAAATAAGTAAGTTAATAAGTAATTAGAAATAAGTAAGTTAATAAGTAATGAGAAATAAGTAAGTTAATAAGTAATTAGAAATAAGTAAGTTAATAAGTAAGTTAGAAATAAGTAAGTTAATAAGTAATTAGAAATAAGTAAGTTAATAAGTAGTTAGAAATAAGTAAGTTAATAAGTAATTAGAAATAAGTAAGTTAATAAGTAGTTAGAAATAAGTAAGTTAATAAGTAAGTAGAAATAAGTAAGTTAATAATTAATTAGAAATAAGTAAGTTAATAAGTAGTTAGAAATAAGTAAGTTAATAAGTAGTTAGAAATAAGTAAGTTAATAAGTAATTAGAAATAAGTAAGATAATAAGTAATTAGAAATAAGTAAGTTAATAAATAAGTAGAAATAAGTAAGTTAATAAGTAATTAGAAATAAGTAGTTAGAAATAAGTAAGTTAATAAGTAAGTAGAAATAAGTAAGTTAATAAGTAAGTAGAAATAAGTAAGTTAATAAGTAAGTAGAAATAAGTAAGTCAATAATTAAGTAGAAATAAGTAAGTTAATAAGTAAGTAGAAATAAGTAAGTTAATAAGTAAGTAGAAATAAGTAAGTTAATAATTAAGTAGAAATAAGTAAGTTAATAAGTAAGTAGAAATAAGTAAGTCAATAATTAAGTAGAAATAAGTAAGTAGAAATAAGTAAGTTAATAAGTAAGTAGAAATAAGTAAGTTAATAATTAAGTAGAAATAAGTAAGTTAATAAGTAAGTTAATAAGTAAGTCAATAATTAAGTAGAAATAAGTAAGTTAATAAGTAAGTAGAAATAAGTAAGTTAATAAGTAAGTAGAAATAAGTAAGTTAATAATTAAGTAGAAATAAGTAAGTTAATAATTAAGTAGAAATAAGTAAGTTAATAAGTAAGTAGAAATAAGTAAGTTAATAAGTAAGTAGAAATAAGTAAGTTAATAATTAAGTAGAAATAAGTAAGTTAATAATTAAGTAGAAATAAGTAAGTTAATAAGTAAGTAGAAATAAGTAAGTTAATAAGTAAGTAGAAATAAGTAAGTTAATAATTAAGTAGAAATAAGTAAGTTAATAATTAAGTAGAAATAAGTAAGTTAATAAGTAAGTAGAAATAAGTAAGTTAATAAGTAAGTAGAAATAAGTAAGTTAATAATTAAGTAGAAATAAGTAAGTTAATAAGTAAGTTAATAAGTAAGTCAATAATTAAGTAGAAATAAGTAAGTTAATAAGTAAGTAGAAATAAGTAAGTTAATAATTAAGTAGAAATAAGTAAGTTAATAAGTAAGTTAATAAGTAAGTCAATAATTAAGTAGAAATAAGTAAGTTAATAAGTAAGTAGAAATAAGTAAGTTAATAAGTAAGTAGAAATAAGTAAGTTAATAATTAAGTAGAAATAAGTAAGTTAATAATTAAGTAGAAATAAGTAAGTTAATAAGTAAGTAGAAATAAGTAAGTTAATAAGTAAGTAGAAATAAGTAAGTTAATAATTAAGTAGAAATAAGTAAGTTAATAATTAAGTAGAAATAAGTAAGTTAATAAGTAAGTAGAAATAAGTAAGTTAATAAGTAAGTAGAAATAAGTAAGTTAATAATTAAGTAGAAATAAGTAAGTTAATAATTAAGTAGAAATAAGTAAGTTAATAAGTAAGTAGAAATAAGTAAGTTAATAAGTAAGTAGAAATAAGTAAGTTAATAATTAAGTAGAAATAAGTAAGTTAATAATTAAGTAGAAATAAGTAAGTTAATAAGTAAGTAGAAATATGTAAATTAATAAGTAAGTAGAAATAAGTAAGTTAACAAGTAAAGTTAATAAAATATTATGTATAGGAACAAATACAAATATTATAATTAATGTATCGCAATAATCTTTTACTTTATTTTATTTGATATATTAATTTATGTCTTCAATATGATTAATTTAATAATTAATAAATATTTTTTTATTTAAACAATATATATTTTATCCTTCAATTTTCAGAAAGGTAAACTTAATGTTAAATTATTTTCTTTGAGGTGATCATTACAAATGATTTCATGAATCAGTGAAAATGGTTTTATGGTTTATTGAGTCGGTAGCTAATAATAATTGGTTGTCCGTGTAGAAGGAATCCGTTAACACTGGACAGAGCTCTTTTCGCACAATCTACATCTAAAATTGGGTCAAAGATCATATAAAAAAGGATCGAGCATATAGAATAAATATTCAGGCATGCGGGTTTATATTGTACATCAGACAGTCATTATTCCCACCAAGTTATTTTATTATGTATGTATTTTATATTATATTATATACTTTTTAGAAATAAAGTTAATAGTTAATATTTGTATAAACTAACTAACTAACTAACTAACTAACATACATTTCTCATAAACAATTATGATACATGAAGAATTTATAATCTATAAAAATGAGAAAACAAAATTTCAGAATAACTATGAAAATGATGAAAATTGCTTACAATTTTATAAAAACCCTTTTACATCGTAACAATTTGCTACTAACTAGAAAATGTCAGTCATAACAGCAGCTATGTAAATACTTTATTCTATTCTAAGCAAAAACGCCAGATGCTTGACCGTGGAAATCGAGGAACGCTTGACCCCTCATCCGACCGGTCAACAGTTTGTAATCGACGTGAGACGAATAACGCTGAAACACATCGCGGAGACTGATTTCTGTAGTTCGTCTATGTAGATTCTTAAGGTAAAGAACCTGTACGGGTTGGTAGTGGAGGTGAGGGCGGCGATAGGGAAATGGAAGGCATAAGAGGTATTAGTGTTGTGGGTTTGGTAGTAGCAGTAGCAGTAGCAGTAGCAGTAGCAGTAGCAGTAGTAGCAGTAGCAGTAGTAGCAGTAGCAGTAGCAGCAGTAGCAGCAGTAGCAGCAGTAGCAGTAGCAGTAGCAGCAGTAGCAGTAGCAGTAGCAGTAGCAGCAGTAGCAGTAGCAGTAGCAGTAGCAGTAGCAGCAGTAGCAGTAGCAGCAGCAGCAGCAGCAGTAGCAGTAGCAGTACAATATTTATTTATTAATTATATTCTTTATAAATGAATCCCTCCGGTCAATATTACTATCTAGTATGTCTTACTTCACAACTTATATTTCATACTATTTCTTATTATAGTAATTGTTTTATCTGATTATTTTAAAAAAATAAACATTATTATTATTTATTTATATTTTCATTTATTCATTAAAGTTGTGTCATAGATTTTTGAGTGGAACACTAAAATATCAAAGGGTTTCTTATTTAATAGTACAACTATTTAAAATAAGTTTCTATTTATAGATATTTTGAATAGACATTATACATGTATTATGTTGTATACTATATTGTATACTATATTGTATACTATATTGTATACTATATTGTATACTATATTGTATACTATATTGTATACTATATTGTATACTATATTGTATACTATATTGTATACTATATTGTATACTATATTGTATACTATATTGTATACTATATTGTATACTATATTGTATACTATATTGTATACTATATTGTATACTATATTGTATACTATTGTATAATATATTGTATACTATATTGTATACTATATTGTATACTATTATATACTATATTATATACTATATTGTATACTATATTGTATACTATATTGTATACTATTGTATACTATTATATACTATATTATATACTATATTGTATACTATATTGTATACTATATTGTATACTATTATATACTATATTATATACTATATTGTATACTATATTGTATACTATTGTATACTATATTGTATACTATATTATATACTATATTGTATACTATATTGTATACTATATTGTATACTATATTGTATACTATATTGTATACTATATTGTATATTATATTATATACTATATTGTATACTATATTGTATACTATATTGTATACTATATTGTATATTATATTATATACCATATTGTATATTATATTATATACTATATTGTATACTATATTGTATACTATATTGTATACTAAATGGAAATTAATTAACTTGCGTAATTTTAATAAAATATTCCAAATAATTAATTAACTAAATAGAGAATACTTTAATTATAATTATTACTGTTGAATCCCTCGCTAACTTCATATAAAGAGAGTATTTACTCTACTCTAACTCTAACTTCACTTGGGTTGCCAGCTGAATAGTTTTGAAAGGTTCTCATTGAGAGGATCTCTCGAGTAGTCAGTCTATTGTTGGAGATGTAATCGTCGCAAATGTATACAGATTTTGGTCGTTTCTGCAGGTGGAGTGGAGCTTGGTCAGAGAATAAGAAGTAAAGGAAGATGCGAGAGAGAGGTCTGTGAAAGTTATGAAGGAGGACTAATCACTGGATGTATTCAGTAAATGTATTTACTAGATGTATTCAGTAAATGTATTTACTAGATGTATTCACTAAATGTATTTACTAGATGTATTCACTAAATGTATTTACTTGATGTTTTAACTAGTAATTAATATTCAAAATCTCACCTGCTCCTTCTCAACAATATTAATTCTTTCAGCAATAGTTGGAAGTTTAATCTGTAAGGTGTGGTTTGTAATGATGGTGTGTGTGGTGTATGGAGGACAAGGGTGATCTTATGACTTTTTTTATGCAATTTATTTAGGAAATGTTATATATAAAATATAAATCTTATAAACATGGTGTTCATTTTTTTAAATTTGGACAATTTTTAGTTTAGCAGGTCATTTTAAATATTTTAAATATATGTAAATTAGCAGATTTCAAAATTTAATATAAATCCATTTTTAACCTACTTATAGTTAATATTATTTTATGAAATTTGAATCACTTCTAGATATTAAATTTATAAAAGCAATTAAAAAAAATTGTACAAATTTTTTCATAGAATTTACCCTGAAACATAAATTTTCAGTAAATTCCGGACAATTCTATGAAATTTGAATATTTTTTTTTCAAATGATATGTATATTTTAAATATAAATTAATAATTATTTATAAGAATATATTGATCAAGTACTAGAAATTTATAAAAAAATATCAACTATATTTAACATAATCAAATTCCTAGAAATAATTGTTTTTATGCTCTGGATTGACGTAGATGATGATTGCGTTTGAATAGACATTAAACGTGTAAATCGTTGGTCCTTTAAGAATGAAACTTCTGACACGGGAACTCTCTCCTCCCGTGGACGGGTGCAAAAAATGACATTTACATTTATGTGAGCAAATATCAAATAATTTGTCAAACTCTGTGATGTTTTTTACAATATTCTTCGTATTTTGGAGAATTTATGCATTTTTTTAATAAAATTACTAAATCTAAATAAGGCGTAAATTTGTTTAAAGCTGAATTCTCCGCAGATGTTGCAAGTTAAAAGTGTTTCTATATTTGTATCGGCCGATTAAGGGTTTCTTTTTCTGCGATTGCATAATTAGCAACGAAAACGAATACGAAATGTCGATAAAGATCAACAAACATAGGTAATCGCTTAAAACACATTGATTGGGGTGTAAAATATTCAGTTCTACATCACTTAGGGTGTCTAGGCATGGTTTTTGTATGAAATAAAAATGTAAATTAAAATTTAAAATCTAAATATGATCAATAACAAACGCTCTGAGCACATTATAGAAAAGCTAGGAAATATTGTTCACAAATTAAAAATTTCAAATGGTCATCGCTTGACCGATACTGCATTAAAAAATACAAATATTTTTAATTATGATCTTATTACTTATATTTAGAAAATATTCTTGTCAGGACAGAATCTCATGAAAATAATCACCCTTAATGAAGGGGAATGTCTAGGAGTTATATGTGTGTGTATGTAGTACGTAAGGCTAGATGTGTATGTGAAGCTAGGTATGCGTGAGTGTGTGTGTGTGTGTGTGTGCGTGTGCATGTGCGTGTGTGTGTATGGGAAGGTGTAAGTTGCAAACTTTATCATATAACATTATACTCTCCGAAAATCACACCGAATAGATATTGATATCGCACGTAACACGATACAGAATAATTGTGATGTTTACGTACCCACTGGTTGTCTAGGTAACAAGTGCTATTGGCGAGCTTATCTCTGCCGGCGGCTTCTTCTTCGACCTCGGCCTCGTCGCGGTTGTAGATTGCGTCCGGTGAAGTCGAAACCGATATAGACGCAGCTGTTTCGACTGCTGCTCCTCCTACACTTGCGCTGGAGTTCAACTTCTCCGCCGTAACCAAGGGTCGTAGGCTGTCGTTAGGGCGTAATCGACGTAGCAAAACTTCTAGTTGCATTCGATGTCGTCCCAGGTGCTTTACTCTCGAGAACTGAGAAGTTAAAGAAAATGATAAGGTGAGATGAGGGAGTGGGAGAGGGAGAGGGAGAGGGAGAGGGAGAGGGAGAGGGAGAGGGAGAGGGAGAGGGAGTCACACTTTGTCTGTTTGAGAATTGTCAATTTGTTGTTGATGGGCCTGAATCTTTGACTGAATCTCTAGAAATTGTTTTTCGCTGACATCGACATTCTCGAGTTTTCTCTTTGAACCATGAACCTTGTATTAGAAGAGGTCGAAGGTTAGGTATTAAATACCCACTTGAACATGAGTATTAGCTATTCAATAAATATTTAATAGTTAATTAATAAAAGTAATAAAAGATATACAGTTCCTTATTTGATCTATAATAATCATTATCAACATTCAATTAATTAAGAAATATTTTGTATGATATAAATCTATAAATATGTTTAAATGTTTAACTTTGTATTTGTTTGAATGTAAAATCATATTTAGATAGTTGTTTAAACATCTCCTTTAATTTAGCAGCAGGGAATAAATGTAATATGTTTTCAATATGATTTTGATGGGTTTTAGTTATTTATAACACATTGTATATACCTCAAATGAACTACATATACCCTACTATAACCATTAAATAATAATAATAATGCTTAAATATTAACCCCACAAATATATATGCAGATATATATCTATACTGTGTATTTGCAAAAGTATAACACAATCAATGGTTATTTAATATCCAGGTATAAAAAAAGTGAAGGCTTTCAAAGCTATGTATAACTATTTCTATCAAATATTACATATGCCATGAATATTTAATACCCATATATAATATAAGTGATAGGTAGTCTATACACATATATAACAATATTGATGGCAATTCAATACCACAATTGATGGCTATTCAATATACATGTATATTACACGGCTATTAATTACCCACCGTTGTGTATTCAACGTAGAATTTGATTTCAGATGCATCCAGGCCTGCGTTATGTAACGTTTCATAAAGTTCATCGCTAGAGTAGAGGTCATTGTATTGGTCAGAAGTCAGGAGGCCTGTAAATGATTCGTTCACCAATCAGAAATCAGTACGCTTGTGAAGGGGTCATAGGAGTAGAATAGAATGGGGGACATTAAGGACATTAAGGATTATCATAAATAGATTGGTGATCGATGAGTTGGTTTGGGTTGTAGTTGTGGTCAGAGGTTTGGTTGCCTCCGGTTATGGGTAATAGAGGACCAGTCTACTGGTCAGCGAAGAAAAGGTCTTGGGAAGGGATGGATCAGATAGTTAATAAAATTGGAATATTGAAACACATGATTCCCGAAGAGAGTTTTTATTTTAAAATTATAATATTTTATATTTATATAAATAAAAATATGATAATAAATCATCTATATATAATAACAGTTGAATATTACTTATTGTAAATGCTGGGAAATATAACCAGGAAAGTGTGTTGAAATACACGACTTAACACGTTGATTATATCGTACCTTTATGTGCGGATAGTTCAGTATGCAGTAGAATAGGAGAAGTAAATTCACAGCGATCACTTAAAGCACTGAAAGGAAAGAAAGTGTTGCGATGGAAATGAAATGAAGAAGGAAGGGAAGGGGAAGAGGGTACGGATGTGAAGATATGGAAAGGAAGGGAAGGTAACGAGGTGAAGGTAACGAGGTGAAGGTAACGAGGTGAAGTCGGGAAGACGATAAAGTAATGGATGGAGGTAGATGGAAAAGAAATCAGAAAGGAGGGTATACGTGAGACTGGTGGGAGACTGGTGGGAGACAGGTGGGAGACAGGTGGGAGACTGGTGGAAACTAGAGGAAAATCTGAAAGAAAGATGAACTTGATAGATGTGAGAAAAAGATGAACGGAAGGGAGAGCTGAAGTTTGTTGAATTATATAAAAGGATGGGTATTACAGGAATTAAGGACAGTATATAGTGGAGGGAATAAAGTATGGTTTGAGAATAGGATAAGGGAAGAAAGTTGGAATGTAGATAAAGGAGAGGAAGAGAAGTAGTGTAGGTGGAGAGTAGAGGAATTTATGTGGTAAATATAATAGAGGGAGTGAATATAAATGAGAAGGCAATGAAAGAATAGAAGTGGAGGGTAGATAGGCAGTAAGGATAGAAATAAATGAAAATGAGAAAGGAATGAGAAGGATAATAAAAAAAATGGGGTGATTAGAGGTGGGGGACGAGTATTGATTTGGAAATCAGAAGAAATGGTGATGAAAAGGAATTAATTCGGGAAAGAAAGGGAGGGAGGAGTTATAGGGTTTAAACGATAATTAGAATAAAATAGAAATGGAAAGAAAGGGTGGAAAGTAAATGAAGGTAGGAATGGAAGGATAAAAGTGGGAAGGGAAGAAAAAGAAGATAACAAATGAGGTGGAGAGAGGTTCGAAGAGAGCTAAGTAAAGAGAATTTGGATAGGATTGAACAAGAGAGATGATGGAAATTGATCAGAGATTATTAAAATAGGAAAGAGAGAAGAAGTGGTAAGGTTAGATATAAAGAATATAGGGGGAGGTCGAAGGAATGGGTTTAGATGCATGGGAAGGGATCAGAAGGAGTGGGGTAAAGATAGGAAGGGATCAGAAGGAGTGGGGTAAAGATAAGAAGGGATGATAGAAGGAGTGGGGTAAAGATAGGAAGGGATAATAGAAGGAGTGGGGTAAAGATAGGAAGGGATCAGAAGGAGTTGGGTAAAGATAAGAAGGGATAATAGAAGGAGTGGGGTAAAGATAGGAAGGGATCAGAAGGAGTGGGGTAAAGATAGGAAGGGATCAGAAGGAGTGGGGTAAAGATAAGAAGGGATCAGAAGGAGTGGGGTAAAGATAAGAAGGGATCAGAAGGAGTGGGGTAAAGATAGGAAGGGATCAGAAGGAGTGGGGTAAAGATAAGAAGGGATGATAGAAGGAGTTGGGTAAAGATAGGAAGGGATGATAGAAGGAGTGGGGTAAAGATAGGAAGGGATCAGAAGGAGTTGGGTAAAGATAAGAAGGGATGATAGAAGGAGTGGGGTAAAGATAAGAAGGGATCAGAAGGAGTGGGGTAAAGATAGGAAGGGATGATAGAAGGAGTGGGGTAAAGATAGGAAGGGATCAGAAGGAGTGGGGTAAAGATAAGAAGGGATGATAGAAGGAGTTGGGTAAAGATAAGAAGGGATCAGAAGGAGTGGGGTAAAGATAGCAAGGGATCAGAAGGAGTGGGGTAAAGATAGGAAGGGATGATAGAAGGAGTGGGGTAAAGATAGGAAGGGATGATAGAAGGAGTGGGGTAAAGATAGGAAGGGATCAGAAGGAGTTGGGTAAAGATAAGAAGGGATAATAGAAGGAGTGGGGTAAAGATAGGAAGGGATCAGAAGGAGTGGGGTAAAGATAGGAAGGGATCAGAAGGAGTGGGGTAAAGATAGGAAGGGATCAGAAGGAGTTGGGTAAAGATAAGAAGGGATAATAGAAGGAGTGGGGTAAAGATAGGAAGGGATCAGAAGGAGTGGGGTAAAGATAAGAAGGGATGATAGAAGGAGTGGGGTAAAGATAGGAAGGGATCAGAAGGAGTGGGGTAAAGATAGGAAGGGATCAGAAGGAGTGGGGTAAAGATAGGAAGGGATGATAGAAGGAGTGGGGTAAAGATAGGAAGGGATGATAGAAGGAGTGGGGTAAAGATAGGAAGGGATCAGAAGGAGTGGGGTAAAGATAGGAAGGGATCAGGAGGAGTGGGGTAAAGATAGGAAGGGATGATAGAAGGAGTGGGGTAAAGATAGGAAGGGATCAGAAGGAGTGGGGTAAAGATAGGAAGGGATCAGAAGGAGTGGGGTAAAGATAGGAAGGGATGATAGAAGGAGTGGGGTAAAGATAGGAAGGGATGATAGGAGTGGGGTAAAGATAGGAAGGGATCAGAAGGAGTGGGGTAAAGATAGGAAGGGATCGGAAGGAGTGGGGTAAAGATAGGAAGGGATGATAGAAGGAGTGGGGTAAAGATAGGAAGGGATGATAGAAGGAGTGGGGTAAAGATAGGAAGGGATCAGAAGGAGTGGGGTAAAGATAGGAAGGGATCGGAAGGAGTGGGGTAAAGATAGGAAGGGATGATAGAAGGAGTGGGGTAAAGATAGGAAGGGATGATAGAAGGAGTGGGGTAAAGATAGGAAGGGATCAGAAGGAGTGGGGTAAAGATAGGAAGGGATGATAGGAGTGGGGTAAAGATAGGAAGGGATGATAGAAGGAGTGGGGTAAAGATAGGAAGGGATCAGAAGGAGTGGGGTAAAGATAGGAAGGGATCAGAAGGAGTGGGGTAAAGATAGGAAGGGATCAGAAGGAGTGGGGTAAAGATAAGAAGGGATCAGAAGGAGTGGGGTAAAGATAAGAACGCTAAACCGTGGTAGAGAACAGTTAAAAAGCCGAAAGAAGAGAATATAGGAGAAATTATCGCGGGTGAGTACTTTTAACTAAATGATATGTGAAGATTCTGAGTTAGACGAAATTGGCAGGAGGGAGGAAACTCTGATAATCATTTAAAGATCATTTAAAAAAACTTACTTAATTATCCTGAGGGTGGAAATGATTTAGGACAATTAATGAATTGCCATGTACAACTAAATAAACTAAAGTAATACTAAATGTTATTATATATCTGTAGTCGTGTTTCAAGTAAAGTAACCTCTTCACATCGGAGATTGCTCCAGCGTGCGTCTGTTTGACCACCATCTGCTTTAAAAAAAGCTGAGCTTCTGACGGCATGTCAGAAGATACGGGTACACATCTGCGGTCACTTTTCTCCATTCAGAGCTAAAGTGCAGCTGTTGCCATGGTAATGGTGAAGGTTAATAAAGGTGTCACTTGTATGAGGTTATGTGAATGAGGTGGGGATTATAGCGCAATGTCTTTATATTAATAATATATCATATTTATTAATTTACTATATCTTACTATCTAATTTATTAAATCTTACTATCTAATTTACTATAAAGTACTATCTTACTATCTAATTCACCATATCTAACTATTTAATTTATTAAATCTTGTTATCTAATTTACTATAAAGTAAGATCTCACTATCTAATTTACTATATTTATGATATTTACTATCTTATTATCTAATTTAATATAAAATGATGATTATCGCACTCAATAAATCTTTAAAGTAAATATCTATTATAATATAAATACTATATCTATTCATGTCTACATTATGAATATCAGATGTTATGGTATCTAGCAAAGTAGTATAACGTAAGAATTTACGATGTATGATAAGATATATTACTGATCATACAATATATCTGATAACTGTATATATTTGATAAAATAGGCGAGTAAATATATTTGTTATTCAGAATGTAATTTGTAGTGTAATTTGTAGTATCTAAAGATACACATAATAATGATGGTGTCAAGTTGGGAAGTGATCTAACAATGTGAAACAGCTATTTAGTAAAGATTGCATATTAACGTACATATCATTTGCCAACCAATTTATTTTGATTATATATCTCTAATTATCTTTATACTGTACAAAAGTATTGTATAATATACATATAATGTTAGAATAAGACACGAGAGTTAAGTCTTTATGAGCTTATTTGTAAATTAATTTTTAAATAAGCTTATATATGTGAATTCACAGTATGTTATATATTACAATAGAATATTACAATACATTGTTATATATTTATGCATTATATGTATATGAAATTAGAGAGGATCTAAATAAGCCGTCTTCCAATTACATTTATTAGATAGTCAATACCATGTATATATATCATATACATATATCTTGATAAACTAACATAATATTTAAATTTAAAATTTATATTATGATTTTCAAAGTATTTCTTGGAATACTAATTGCGTTGTTTTTAACATATATTATATTGTTAACTTAAGTAAAATCATAAATTACAATTTATTTAATATAATTAATGATATGTAAAATAATATAACAGAAAATATTGGCTAGATAGGCTGTGAACTATGCTGATTTGTTTACATATAATATATTTAATAATTTGTAAAATTTTCATGTCTTTGTGATTCATACATTGTTGATTTAAATTATAGATATTTAATTTAACTCGATTATATTATCGATTATATTTGTTACGCACATTTATTTTCATATATATTGTTGATTTAAATTGTATAGATGTTGAATTGATCTCAATATAGCTTTTTATTTGTTATAAACAGATATTTCCAAATATATATCAAATTTTTATAGGGTGATAGATAGTAACATATTTTAATATTGTAAACAAATAAGCTTTTTCCTAATATTATTTTTTAACATTGATATTTAATAGAAAAATAATGAGGAGAAAATACATAGTTGTTTACGATATTATAATGTTTCATACCATCTTATGTAATATATAGAGTCATTATTAATGATCACTTCTAATAGAGTCCAAGGATCTCGTCACGATGTTAACAGATCCATCGGCTGATTTCAATCCAATGGACGAAACATATTTTTATTTTATATTAACATTCGCATATATTGGTATAGTATAGTGCATATAATAGTAGTATATATTATTTAAATAATAACATGTATTCATAATCACTGATAAATACTTCGATACATATTAGTAGTATTATATTTATTTATTAAATACATACTAGTTAAAAAGTTAATATATTATTTATAAAAAAGTTTATATACATATATTTTAAAATCAACCATATATGAATAATCAAAATCTAAATTTAACTTAATTCGGTAATATTGGCTAATAGTATAAAAATATAATATTAATATATTTTATTTATTATTTACACTTCAGGTTCAAATAAATGGTTAGGTTTTATATATAAATCACTTAATTTGATAATATATAAAGATATATAATAAGAAACTGTATATTTAAATTATTAGTATCAACGGATATTTTCCATATATATTCTATAAAGTTATACGAACAATTTTAATATCATAAACAAATTGGCATTTTTCCATATTATTTTTTTAATGTTGAAAAATAAAATAAGAAGGGTTAACATTATCAACAATATTACTATTATTAACAACTTATTTTTTAAGAATATTAAAATTTGTCATATTATCTAAATGGTATATATTTAGAAATGCGTGTAATAAATAAAATCTATATTATGATCAATTCAACTTCTATAAAATGTAGATCAATAGTATATTTAAAAATATCTTTGTATACCAAATAATAACTAGATCGAGATCAATGTAATCTATAACATTTTAACCAACCATATATAAACCACAAAGTTATGAAAATTGTACAAATTTATTAAATATATTATATGTAAACAAATTGGCACAGTTTACAGCCTATCAGAAATATTATTTATATTTTTATTTATATAAATATTTGTACAATTTTCAAAGATAATTAGAAAAAATTGTATTATTATATTATAGATATTTGTATATAATACTGTCAATTTTATAATACATTTTTTATAATATTTTCATATTTTATATCGTATTAAAATACTATTAGCTATTAAGGAGATATATTTTACTGGATATTATTTTAATTATATTAAATAATAGGATTAATATTTTTAAATGGTATATGTGTACGACGAACATTGTACGACGTATTTCGGTAAGTGGATTTATAAATACATAAAATAGTAAATGCATCAAGCAGATCCCAGATACCGTATAGTATTGAATATATTAGGAAAATACAATGTAAACTATTATATTAACGAATCTGTATATAACATTACCTATATCTCCAAAATACTCGAAATACGTACACTTTACATCGTAAATGAATTCATATATTTATTATTTTATTGTTCTTCTTCCAGCTTTTTCCGTTGGATTGCAAAGTTGAATCTATTTTTCCATCAAAATAAATACTATTCATATTAACTTTTTCAGGAATATTTTCAGACCGACATCGTTTGCGTTGTCGTCGTACAGCATTTCTATCGCAGTTGCTACTTGTTATTGTACCTAGATCAAGTACCAATGAGGATATAACTGCAGCGAGGGGAATATCAGGAATAGAATGACGTTCAGACATTTTCATCGTATTTTCATAAGGATACGAATACCTATAGTAATAGAAACCATATATGAGAACGATTGCTGATAGCTAAAGCTACCTCTACTGCTACTTCTTATTGTAATATATGTTTAACTTCTACTACAGATAGTGCTACATCTACTGCTACTGCTACTGCTACAGCTACTGCTACATCTACTGCTACAACTACTGCTACAGCTACTGCTACAGCTACTGCTACAGCTACTGCTACAACTACTGCTACAGCTACTGCTACTGCTACTGCTACAGCTACTGCTACAGCTACTGCTACAGCTACTGCTACAGCTACTGCTACAGCTACTGCTACAGCTACTGCTACAGCTACTGCTACAGCTACTGCTACAGCTACTGCTACAGCTACTGCTACAGCTACTGCTACAGCTACTGCTACAGCTACTGCTACAGCTACTGCTACAGCTACTGCTACAGCTACTGCTACAGCTACTGCTACAGCTACTGCTACTGCTACTGCTACAGCTACTGCTACAGCTACTGCTACAGCTACTGCTACAGCTACTGCTACAGCTACTGCTACAGCTACTGCTACATCTACTGCTACAGCTACTGCTGCAGCTATTGCTACTGCTACTGCTGCATCTACTGCTATAACTACTGCTACAGCTACAGCTACAGCTACTGCACAGCTACTGCTACTGCTACAGCTACTGCTACAGCTACTGCTACAGCTACTGCTACAGCTACTGCTACAGCTACTGCTACAGCTACTGCTACAGCTACTGCTACATCTACTGCTACAGCTACTGCTGCAGCTATTGCTACTGCTACTGCTGCATCTACTGCTATAACTACTGCTACAGCTACTGCTACAGCTACTGCACAGCTACTGCTACTGCTACATATACTGCTACAGCTACTGATACAGCTACTGCTACAGCTACTGCTACAGCTACTGCTACAGCTACTGCTACAGCTACTGCTACAGCTACTGCTACAGCTACTGCTACTGCTACAGCTACATCTACTGCTACAGCTACTGCTACATCTACTGCTACAGCTACTGCTACTGCTACAGCTACTGCTACAGCTACTGCTACAGCTACTGCTACAGCTACAGCTACAGCTACTGCTACTGCTACAGCTACTGCTACAGCTACTGCTACAGCTACATCTACTACTATAACTACTGCTACAGCTACTGCTACAGCTACTGCTACAGCTACATCTACTGCTACTGCTACAGCTACTGCTACAGCTACTGCTACAGCTACATCTACTACTATAACTACTGCTACAGCTACTGCTACAGCTACTGCTACAGCTACAGCTACAGCTACATCTACTACTATAACTACATCTACTGCTACAGCTACTGCTACTGCTACAGCTACTGCTACAGCTACTGCTACAGCTACATCTACTACTATAACTACTGCTACAGCTACTGCTACAGCTACTGCTACAGCTACTGCTACAGCTACATCTACTGCTACTGCTACTGCTACTGCTACAGCTACTGCTACAGCTACTGCTACAGCTACATCTACTGCTACTGCTACAGCTACTGCTACAGCTACTGCTACAGCTACTGCACAGCTACTGCTACTGCTACTGCTACTGCTACTGCTACTGCTACATATACTGCTATAACTACTGCTACAGCTACTGCTACAACTACTGCTACAGCTACTGCTACAGCTACAGCTACTGCTACTGCTACTGCTACAGCTACATCTACTGCTACTGCTACTGCTACTGCTACAGCTACTGCTACAGCTACTGCTACAGCTACATCTACTGCTACTGCTACAGCTACTGCTACAGCTACTGCTACAGCTACTGCACAGCTACTGCTACTGCTACATATACTGCTATAACTACTGCTACAGCTACTGCTACAACTACTGCTACAGCTACTGCTACAGCTACATCTACTGCTACTGCTACAGCTACTGCTACAGCTACTGCTACAGCTACTGCTACAGCTACTGCTACAGCTACTGCTACAGCTACTGCTACAGCTACTGCTACTGCTACAGCTACTGCTACAGCTACTGCTACAGCTACTGCTACAGCTACTGCTACAGCTACTGCTACAGCTACTGCTACAGCTACTGCACAGCTACTGCTACTGCTACTGCTACAGCTACTGCTACAGCTATTGCTACAGCTACTGCTACTGCTGCTGCTGCTGCTACTGCTACAGCTACTGCTACAGCTACTGCTACAGCTACTGCTACAGCTACTGCTACTGCTACATATACTGCTATAACTACTGCTACAGCTACTGCTACAACTACTGCTACAGCTACTGCTACAGCTACAGCTACTGCTACTGCTACTGCTACAGCTACAGCTACTGCTACAGCTACTGCTACAGCTACTGCTACAGCTACATCTACTGCTACTGCTACAGCTCCTGCTACAGCTACTGCTACAGCTACTGCACAGCTACTGCTACTGCTACATATACTGCTATAACTACTGCTACAGCTACTGCTACAGCTACTGCTACAGCTACTGCTACAGCTACATCTACTGCTACTGCTACAGCTACTGCTACAGCTACTGCTACAGCTACTGCTACAGCTACTGCTACAGCTACTGCTACAGCTACTGCTACAGCTACTGCTACAGCTACTGCTACAGCTACTGCTACAGCTACTGCTACAGCTACTGCTACAGCTACTGCTACAGCTACTGCTACAGCTACTGCTACAGCTACTGCTACAGCTACTGCTACAGCTACTGCTACAGCTACTGCTACAGCTACTGCTACAGCTACTGCTACAGCTACTGCTACAGCTACTGCTACAGCTACTGCTACAGCTACTGCTACAGCTACTACTGTAGCTACAGCTGCAGCTATTGCTGCAGCTATTGCTTTGTTTATTATCGAGTGGAATTCTATAGCTAAATTTGAGATATTTATTTTGCATGTAGATACATTTTTTTGAGAGTTTTTGTGTGGTGTAATGATGTTTAAACGAAAGTTAATTATAATATGTAAATAGAAACTATTAAGTTGGTATAAGCAATGACATATTCCAACAGCTACGGTTATAGATTAGGTTAGTATATGTTCATTTATATAGAAGTCGATGTGTTAGGTTAAGTTTAGTTCATTGCAGTGTAGTATGCATGTGTTATATTTTGATATGTTTACGTCGTAATAGAAATAGAAGTTCTCTACAAGTATTAGTTTTGCTTCTATCTCGATTTGTATTAAGTATGTAAAGTTCGTAAATAAATGTGCTTGAAGGTCATATGATGGTACGTATATATATTAATAGAATTGTCAGTTAATATTATTATTTGGTTAAATGTTGAATGAGTGAGTGAGTAAATATGTAGTAGTAACAATTATAACAATAGAACAATATTTTGCTAAGTGGAGATTGATCTGGAAAAAAATAAAATTAATTATAACGAAAGATGACCGTGAACGAAATTAAACGTCAATAAATGGATACATGTAGAATTTCATGAGGGAGTTTAAATACATGGGATAGTAATTTCAAGGGAAAGTAAATCAATAAGAATAAAGTTATTTGCTTAGAAGATAGACTTTGAGTGTATTTTCGAATGCTAGGAAATATTGTATAGTATTTTTATGTTGGGGTGAGATTTGTTCAGTATTTTTGAGAGAAATCACTAGAATTCTTATGGCCAACTAATCTAGAGTTGATGTAAGGTTCAGTTAATATGTCAAATTTGGATGACCGCGATGGTCTAGCATGACGCTTGGAGTCGATGGTACATCTTATACCATAGGGTTTATTGAAATATTTATTGAACAATAGTGTTAGTGTTTTGTATACAATCCTAATTTGGTTGGCTAACCAATTTAGTTTTTTATTTAGATAAACTTGTGGTTAGTGAAGGTGATTTTATAAAATTCGAAGTGATTGGTTATTAATCTTATCAAGTTTAAGTCTCCATAAACTTAGAGTTGCAGTAATTAGTTTTGCAGTATTAACTTCAATGTATAGCCAGAATTTCTGAAAATTTAATACCTGTGTTGTAAAGGCTTATTACATTATAAATAGAAGATATATGGATAGTGTGTATATATATACATGTTAGCTAGATGTATATTATATATATATATATATATATATATATATATATATATATATATATATTAACTATATGTATATTATGTAGTGTTGCTATAGAGGTAAGTGATTATCAATATTAAGTCGATTATTGAAATAAAATCCCACATAAAACTCGGGAGATATGTGAGTGAGTGAGTGAGTGAGTGAGTGAGTGAATGAGTGAGTGAGTGAGTGAGTTAGTGTGTGAATGAGTGAGTAAGTGAGTGAGTAAGTAAGCGTGTGAGCGAGTGAATGAGTGAGTGAGTGAGTAAGTGAGTGAATGAGTGAGTGAGTATGTGAGTGTGTGAATGAGTGAGTGAGTCAATGAGTGTGTGAATAAGTGAGTAAGTAAGTGAGTGAGTGAGTGAGTGAATGAGTGAGTGAGTGTGTGAATGAGTGAGTAAGTAAGCGAGTGAATGAGTGAGTGAGTGTGTGAGTGTGTGTGTGTATATGTTTATTCACGAAAATCCAATTTTTACATTGTTCGAAGGTGAGTGTAAGTATTATTAACGAAATATAACACAATTAATATAGTAAATACGTTTTTCAAAATAAATAAAATCGAGGTAATAATTGTGGTAATATGTGTAAGGAAGTCACGTGAGAGTGAATTGCATGTGAGGGAAGTGTGCAATGTACATTATTCATATGGGAAAACTGTATAGGGGACAGTATATAGAGAAAATAAGTCAGATATAAATGTACGTGTAAATGAGGTAAAGTATGGTAGTGAGGTTGGTAAGAAGTAAGTAGTAAAAGTGGAAAAGTAATATAGGCTGTAGAAAATAA
>OZ038318.1:11031046-11051046 GCA_964035775.1 Osedax frankpressi
TGGGAGGGGAAATGGGAGGGGGATGGGAGGGGGAGGGGAGATGGGAGGGGAAATGGGAGGGATGGGAGGGGGAGGGGTGGGAGGGGAGATGGGAGGGGTGGGAGGGGAGATGGGAGGGGAAATGGGAGGGGGATGGGAGGGGGAGGGGAGATGGGAGGGGAAATGGGAGGGATGGGAGATGGGAGGGGAGAGAGGATGGGAGGGGTGGGAGGGGAGATGGGAGGGGAGAGGATGGGAGGGGTGGGAGGGGAGATGGGAGGGGTGGGAGGGGAGATGGGAGGGGAGATAGGAGGGGAATGGGAGGGGAGATGGGAGTGGGGATTTTGAGGGGAGAGGGAGAGGGAGGGGAGGGGAGGGGGATGGAATGAGATGGGAGGGGGAAATGGGAGATGAGATGGGAGATGAGCTGGGAGAGGATATAGGAGAGGAGATGGGTATTGAGATGTATTACGTACAGAGTAGTATTAAGTATATATCAGTATATAGACGTCAATAGAAAAGTCCGTTACTGAACTCTAAAGCGATTTAAGAAAAGGTTTAATTATAGTGTAGAAAATGTGCCAGCTAGGGGTTTAGAGGGCTAAAGTAGGGTTTGTATTGATGCGTAGCTTTATTAACCTAAGTTAGACGTGAGGTGCAAATTCAACTCCCTGTAGATGTATGTTATTAAATGAAATGTTATAGGAAATGGAGTAGACCGGATATGTTAAGTTGATACTTCAGGGATGTGCATATCGCCAAGGAAGGAACAACTATACATTTACCTCGTAGAGCGACTATACGGTAGGGTTAACTGGTATTCGGGGTGGTGAGGATAGTGTATGAGCTGATAGTAATGGTCATTTGTGCTACTAGATATACTATTGTGTTGGGGTGCATCTGTTAGTCAGTGGTTAATGCAACAATATTATAAATGCAAGTTGTTGTTTAATAATAGATAAGGCTCAAGAAAAGGTAGTGGTCAACTTCAGGTAGTGGTCAAGAAAAGGTAGTGGTCAACTTCAGGTAGTGGTCAAGAAAATGTAGTGGTCAAGAAAAGGTAGTGGTGAAGTTAAGGTAGTGGTCAACTTAAGGTAGTGGTCAAGAAAAAGTAGTGGTCAAGAAAAAGTAGTGGTCAAGAAAAGGTAGTGGTCAACTTAAGATAGTGATCAAGAAAAGGTAGTCGTCAACTTAAGGTAGTGATTAATTCAAGGTAGTGGTCAAGAAAGGTAGTGGTCAACTTATGGTAGTGGTCAAGAAAATGTAGTGGTCAGCTTAAGGTAGTTGTTAATTCAAGGTAGTGGTCAACTTAAGGTAGTGTTCTATTCAAAGTAGTGGTCAAAAAAGGTAGTGGTCAAGAAAAGGTAGTGGTCAAGAAAAGCTAGTTGTTAATTCTAGGTAATGGTAAACTCGAGATTATGTTCATCTCAAGGTAGTGGTCAACTTAAGGTAGTGGTCAATTCAAGGTAGTGGTCAATTCAAGGTAGTTGTCAATTCAAGGTAGTGGTCAATTCAAGGTAGTGGTCAATTCGAGGTAGTGGTCAATTCAAGGTAGTTGTCAATTCAAGGTAGTGGTCAATTCAAGGTAGTTGTCAATTCAAAGTATTGGCCAATATAATATTCTAAACAATGACACATTTATCTAAATGTATCTTTATGATCTATTCAATTCATGTGCGATCTCATCACTCCAGGTGGTTGGAAGAACAATTTGCGATGCCAAACGTTTGGCGGTAACGGCGAAACAAATGAAGGTCATTTGTAAATCTCTAGAGGTTATGTATTATTAGAGGTTACATATTCTTGTTTAGTAGTGTTTTCTCCTTGTACCCTACATTCTCAGCACTTGACTATCTATATAACTATAGTTCTGTTAGAGTAATTTTATTACAGTACATTTAATCTTATATATAACCAATTAACCGCCTCAAACGAATTCACATAGTAATCGGCAGTTACTTAATAACAGGAAGCTGTCGAATTCGACGCTTTAGACTTTAGCGATAACGACTTGGAGAGGTCTGAGGTCTGTTCTATCTCGAGAGCTGTTTGCGCCAACCACTGCATTCGTAAGCTGGTGAGTTGTTGATTTCATTGTCAGCGATATTATACCTCTACGACAGTAATATCGGGTATAACTGTAATATCGGGTATAACAGTAATATCGGGTATAATTGTAATATCGGGTATAATTGTATTTAGTATTTTACATTATGTATATAAATCTATTCATATTCGTATATTTTGTATTATATAATACATTAATGTTTCAATTATGTTTCGTAATCCCTCCATGTATGTAAAGATTCATGACGAATAATAATTGTTACTGGTATAAAGTCGATGCAGATATAGTGGTATATAGATTAATTATAGATTAGTTATACGTGCCATACCGTTAGATCAAATATCAAATGGAAATAATAAGATAATAAATGACAATAACGTGGTTTAATTAAAATCAGTTATGATTATTTTATTATCTATAATAGTAACAATACAATGCTACTTAAAGTAGACAATTGTCTTTTAATGTTGGCATTTTTAAATACTTGTTACCTCAGTAATGATCTCATTGTAATTCTTCTGATATCAATTTATATTTAATTATGATTTTATTGTATATAAATTGTATTGTTTTCTAATATATAGATTAATTAAGAGTTTCATGTTATTTTTAAACTAATCTTTCTTTTAATAGTTTTAGTAGATTTCATCTTTTTTCCTAAATTAATTTCAATTTAGAATGTATTCTAAATTTGCTTAATTTGCTTAATTTTCATTTTAATACCCTATAAAAGAAAATAACCTTCAGATAAACGTAATCTATAGATGCTAGACTAGAGACGACATTCTAATATACTAATATTCGACTCCATATATAATTTACGATCCGGTATTCATTACCCTACGAAGGGTAGAATAATGTACCAACTCACTGACCATCTCACAGGTATTACATCGGAGCTTTCCATCGCCTGGAGTAATAGGTCATCTCTTTCAAGTCGTACCAAAAATGGCGTATCTCCACCACCTCGATATATCTCGTTGGTCAAAGTAATAAGTAGCGTACTGTTAATTAAAGAGGTTCAACAAAATAAATACTTAATGAATGATTTAATTAGTGAAGTTGCTATTTAATTAATACATTAATTGAGGAGTTAATCAAATAACTGATGAATAATTCATCGCTTAATTAAATGGTTAAGAATTATTAAGAATTAAATAAGTAATTTATGAAGTTAATGAGTTATTTCTACATGAAATATTGAATTACATAATTAATTAAATAAATAGTTTAATAGTACACTTTTAATTAATAAATTCAATTATTTCAATAGCTAACCATTAAAGATTATTAAGCAATTAAGTTAAAATAAATTATACAATTTCAATACAACTTATATTTTATCACCATTATTAAATATATATATATATATTATATTTATATATATTTATATATATTTATATATATTTATATATATTTATATATATTTATATATATTTATATATATTTATATATGTTTATATATATTTATATATATTTATATATATTTATATATATATATATATATATAGAATATTAATTATTAATTAATATGAATTGTAAATTAATAACACCATTTAAATTTAATTGTTTTTAAATACCTATAAGTAGATTTATGCATCTAAAAACGAATGTAAAAAATATAAATAAAATTGATGTAATATTTATTCTAATTAGTTGCACTATAAATCACACACAGATAATAAACTATCCATCAAAGATTGTGAGCTACTGTCCACTATGATAGAGGTTTTGTGACAAATATTTTCGTATTTTTACCACGTAGTTAATAATTAGCTATGCTTTCATAATATATAATTTTATCATTAAATAATGAATATTAAAATATCACTGTTAACATAATATCCAAGACTCTAACAAAACGGTAATATGTTGCATCACTTCCATTAGAAAATCACTTTCCTTATCCTCCTCCAATTGAAACTGTTTTCATGTTTAGATGATCCAGGAACTCCGTATATTGATTTTATCCGATATGGATATCGGGATCGAAGGATCTATTTTCATTGGTGAAGCCTTAGGTAAACACTGTAATTTATTCGTTGTTCTTGTGTAGAGTAGATCTCAGTTGATGCAGATTGTTGTATATTAAGTAAACCATTGTAAATACTTATGGGTTTATAATTAAATTAATATATTTGAAATTCGATTTAAATCTATTTACTTTTATTATACGTGAAATAATTTAATTTAATATTATTACTACTTTTATTATTATTTTAAAGGTCATATTGTAATCAGATTTAAAGAATGTATGTAGATGTTATGTATCATGTTAGAACAATATACAATAACCAAAAATTAACATGTATTTCTATATATAAATTACATGAGATTTTGAATAGAGTACATTTATAAAATTATGAATGAATAGTTCATATAAGTTATAAGTAAATTATTATTCATAATTATTTTAACAAAATAATATTATTTCATGTAACATTTACTGTGAATACTTTAAATACACTTAAATATATATATATATATATATATATATATATATATATATATATATATATATTTATGGCTCCTACATCCTTTCCCAACATATTAATCATATTAAATGAAATGATCTATCGACCTCTGATATCGGAACAGAAAAGAACGCATGCATAGAGAAGCTAGATTTGAGTTGGAATAAGATACGTTTGAAGGGAGCCGAACGGATTGCGTTTTCACTCAGGGTTTCGAGTAGTAGTAATGTTTATGATCAAATCACTACCATTCGTAACATTAAACTAACCCCGTATACCTGTATCTTTAGTTTCGCGATTTTCTTTGGTTAATACGACGAGTATTAACTCGTCGTATGCTCAAATTAGTTTTCTATGAGATTTTTCTTTAACCATCTCTTAGTTTTTTCCTTTCTTTCTTTTGGGTTTTAGACATGGAAACGATAAGAAGATCATCCCAAAGACAACTCCTAATTGCAATGTTATTCTCCCAAGTGTAACATCGTAACACCGTACAGATGTTTTACCTCCCATACTCAAGCCAATCTACGCTATCCTAATCATTGTAACTGTATAATTACTTTAGATATCTGAAGCTAACCGTCTAACATAATCTACCTACCAGACTATCTCGACTTTGACCCACCTAGACGTCTCATGGAACGGTTTCGGATTCGAAGGGGCATCGGCTATGGAAAGATCGTTTACCGACAAACCGGGTTCACTAACCTACCTGGATATTAGCAATAATAGGTTAAGGGTCAACAGAGGTCAACATATATTAATAATGATGTCACTTTAATACAACTAAAGTATACATGTCTGTATATAAATTTTATGATCTCTCAATTCTCGCCTCTTATTTATTTATTTTCTTTCATTAAATAATCTCCTTAATTCTCCCACTTCTCATATTTTAAATCCATCTTCTCCTTATTCGATATCCTTTATCTCTTAATACCCCCAATGCGTATCTCCTTCCCCAATGCGTATGCAGGTAAATATTTCTAAAGTGAAGTTCGTGAAAATAAGTCACTATATAATATATATTATCTATGGTATAATATATGTTATCTATGGTATAATATATGTTATCTATGGTATAATATATGTTATCTATGGTATAATATATGTTATCTACGGTATAATATATATTATCTATGGTATAATATATGTTATCTATGGTATAATATGTGTTATCTATGGTATAATATATGTTATCTATGGTATAATATATGTTATCTACGGTATAATATATGTTATCTATGGTATAATATATGTTATCTATGGTATAATATATGTTATCTATGGTATAATATATGTTATATATGGTATAATATATGTTATCTATGGTATATCTATGTTATCTACGGTATAATATATGTTATCTATGGTATACTATATGTTATCTATGGTATAATATATGTTATCTATGGTATAATATATGTTATCTATGGTATAATATATGTTATCTACGGTATAATATATGTTATCTATAGTATAATATATGTTATCTATGGTATAATATATGTTATCTATGGTATAATATATGTTATCTATGGTATAATATATATTATCTATGGTATAATATATGTTATCTATGGTATAATATATGTTATCTATGGTATAATATATGTTATCTATAGTATAATATATGTTATCTATAGTATAATATATGTTATCTATGGTATAATATATGTTATCTATGGTATAATGTATGTTATCTATGGTATAATATATGTTATCTGTGATATAATATTGTCATAATGGTGATCTCCTCAATAAGTTCTGAATGCATATGGATATAGTGCAACACTACATAGAATTCACACGGCCGGGTTCTTCGAGTTGGCAAAAGGAATCGTGAACAGCAATCAATTGGAGGAACTCAAGGTTCTTACGTCATTACTCGCACTACTCACCCAGTCCATTGCATAACTCGCTCCACCCCTTCTACACTAGTAGTGGTTATATAGTGCACCATAAACTACTAAACTATTAACTACTTCGCAAGCACTAATCTTAAACCGCTCACCACGTCTCCGACACATTGTTCCAGCCCACATTTCACTAAATCCATAGTTTTACTACTCTCCCTACCCATTTAACTTCAATATCGGTTCCCATGGCTGACTAGTCCAACTTCTAAATCAATTGTCCTATCACATTACTAGATGCACTTTCCCGCAATATTACATAACTAATCTAACTAAATACCACGTTTCGCTAACAGATTGGTGGCAATCCTATAATAGCTAAAACTACGAGCGCATTTGTCGACTGCCTTAAATCGGCAGTTAAATTATCTCTTATCGACTTTTCGGTCAGTTAGAGATATTATATTATATTAATGACGAGGCTGTTTATATGAATTGTAATTATAGGAAAGGAGTCTGGTAGGGGAGGATATGTATAGGATGCGATAAGAAGACAACAATATATCGTGTGATTACAATTACGATTTCTTAGAGGAGGAAGGAAGGAGGAGGAAGGAAGGAAGGAGGAGGAGGATATGTAGAAGAAGTCGGGTAGTGGATGGTGTGTATAGGAGAATGTGATGGCGATACAATTAATAGATTGTTTGATAATAATTACATTTTTTTAGAAGATTATATATTGGAAAGGAAACGGATCGAGGAGGATATGATGAGGAGGATATGATGTGGAGGATATGATGAGGAGGATATGATGAGGAGGATATGATGAGGAGGATATGATGAGGAGGATATGATGAGGAGGATATGATGAGGAGGATATGATGAGGAGGATATGATGAGGAGGATATGATGAGGAGGATATGATGAGGAGGATATGATGAGGAGGATATGATGAGGAGGATATGATGAGGAGGATATGATGAGGAGGATATGATGAGGAGGATATGATGAGGAGGATATGATGAGGAGGATATGATGAGGAGGATATGATGAGGAGGATATGATAAGGAGGATATGATGAAGAGGATATGATGAGGAGGATATGATGAGGAGGATATGATGAGGAGGATATGATGAGGAGGATATGATGAGGAGGATATGATGAGGAGGATATGATGAGGAGGATATGATGAGGAGGATATGATGAGGAGGATATGATGAGGAGGATATGATGAGGAGGATATGATGAAGAGGATATGATGAGGAGGATATGATGAGGAGGATATGATGAGGAGGATATGATGAGGAGGATATGATGAGGAGGATATGATGAGGAGGATATGATGAGGAGGATATGATGAGGAGGATATGATGAGGAGGATATGATGAGGAGGATATGATGAGGAGGATATGATGAGGAGGATGTGATGAGGAGGATATGATGAGGAGAATATGATGAGGAGGATATGATGAGGAGGATATGATGAGGAGGATATGATGAGGAGGATATGATGAGGAGGATATGATGAGGAGGATATGATGAGGAGGATATGATGAGGAGGATATGATGAGGAGGATATGATGAGGAGGATATGATGAGGAGGATATGATGAGGAGGATATGATGAGGAGGATGTGATGAGGAGGATATGATGAGGAGGATATGATGAGGAGAATATGATGAGGAGGATATGATGAGGAGGATATGATGAGGAGGATATGATGAGGAGGATATGATGAGGAGGATATGATAAGGAGGATATGATGAGGAGGATATGATGAGGAGAATATGATGAGGAGGATATGATGAGGCGGATGTGATGAGGAGGATATGATGAGGAGGATATGATGAGGAGGATGTGATGAGGAGAATATGATGAGGAGGATATGATGAGGAGGTAATGGAGATATTATGAATTAGAATAATAGAGTAGTAAGGATTATTATTTGTTGGAAGAATTAATTTTTGCAAGAATGGTATATTTGAGAGAATATATATTGAGGAGGAAGGGTAATTGGGAGTAATGTGTATGAAAAGGGTAGTCTAAGATATTGGTTAAGATGTTGGTTATGTTTTGGAGGATGGGGTATAGGAGAGTTGAGTGTGAAAGAGAGATCGCTAAGGATAAAGCAATTGAAAGGAGTTTGCAGATAAGGGTTGCTTAGGGAGTGTAATGTATTGAAGATGAAAGTGTGAGCTGGATGTATCATAAAGAGTAGGGAGTACTCCGGATGAAGGTATATCGAGGAGGGCATATTGAGGAGGATGGTTTTGTTGGGAGTCGGTATTATGGGAAAGTAAATTTTTTGGGAAAAATTATAGAATTAAAGGATAGTTAATTTAAAGGAAAGGAATGTGTATTGGAGATCATTTTATATGAGATAGGTATCTCTTTAGTAGAGAAAAAGGTGTTTTAATAGAGAGGATGGTATGTAAAGTAATCAGTTTGTATAGAAGATATCTATCGAGAGTTATCCATGCATAATATAAGCTGTTTATTAATATCGTAATATTAATATCGTATAAGATATAATGTATACTATATATTATATAGTTAACTATTTGCAATAAACTGTATATTGCATAATATATTGTACACAGTAAAATGTACAATATACACTACGAAGTGTATACGGTCACTGATTACTTTATATGTAATACTGTATGAAATACTAATCCCGCAGAATATAACCGTGGACAAGGATTTCGAAGATGTCGTCAAGAGTATTCAACAAGATCGACCAGAGTTCCAGGTAAATATATTTATACAACAATTAAGTTATATTTACATAATAGTTAACCATAGTGTTATTCTACGTGAATAGTTATAACTACGATTTTAACTTGCCTGGATGCACCTATAACTATCTAAATGTTTCTAGGCGTGTATCGTCCCATAGACGTGTCTAAACCATTTAGTCGTCTCTTATCCTACCTAGAGAATATATTCAGTGGCTAGAATGTTCTCTAATTACCCGTCCATACCATTACAACTTACCTGTTAACTATTTACCGCTGTACAGTCAGTATTTCACTTACCCCACTACACTCCACTCCACTCCACACTCCACACATCACTCGCTAACCGAAACAACACTCCTGTATAATTATTCGTATTACTGAAATATGAACTATTGTTACCAACATACTTTCTCTCTCAACGGCTTCAAAACTCAGACTTCACAGCAAAACCTCCCCTGAAACACATGTCTCCGCTCACATTTTAATAAATAACTTCCTCTTTTAATATTCAGACATCATAAACAATCCCAATTAATCCAAAACTAAAATTCGTCCTTCATTCCAAATCCATCTCTCAAACAACTAACTATGTCCTATATGATATATACCTTATTATAATATTTATTAACTTCACCACAGCTTAACTACTTACCAATTCCCAAATTATATCTCTTCTTGACTACTTTAACTCTACCATTTATGAATTACTCTACTGTATCATCTCCAATCTACAACTGATTAAAAACTTTTCAATTCGAATTATATAAATTATATCTCTATAATTCAGAAAACATATATCTTCCCTCAGATTAATCCTATACTGGATAACAATCAAGCAAATCATTTTATATAAAATATGCCTTACTATCCACGACATCATAACAAAATAAATGACCTCACTTCTATTCTCACTCTAATACAACTATCCACAATCAACGACCAATCAACCAATTTAAACTAAAAACCTAATTCACACTTAATCTAACCTAGACACAATACAAAAATCTGAAAAAAACCTACCATCGAATGCAATATCAATAAAATATACTGACACCTCAAATTCAAGCTAAAAACCTATCTATTTTCCACATACATACACAGTTGAATAACACATGTCATCTGCCTACAGTATTTCTACGTCATATGTCATCTGCCCACAGTATATCTACCTCATATGTCATCTACCTGCAGTATCTCTACCTCATATGTCATCTGCCTACAGTATCTCTACCTTATATGTCATCTGCCCACAGTATATATATGTCATATGTCATATGCCTGCAGTATATATACGTCATATGTCATCTGAATACAGTATCTCTACGTCATATGTCATCTACCTATAGTATATCTATGTCATATGTCATCTGAATACAGTATCTCTACCCCACGTACTTGACTCTATATCCAGGTAGTATACGATGGTATGGCGCCTAGACAACTGGCAAGTAATCGGAGAGCTCTCGATAGAGAATGTTGCGATGATCAAACCGTTAGTGTTTGTGTATATCATAAATTACGTATCAATGTTAAATTGAGTATTGATCTCTTCGTCTCAATTAGTGAATCTATATACAAAAATAGGGAACTTTTAAGTGTAAAGTGAAAATTTCAAATATATCAAAAAATAAAAGTAGCTGAATAATGTGAACAGAATATTTCCAGAACTTTCAATCGCTGCCTCGTATTCATATATTATTTATTTATTTCCAAACGTTATTTAGAATATCATCAAAAGAGATTACACAGAAGTATATCGTGTAACCCGGGTGTGAATATTTTTCAATATTTCTATTTTCTACTAATACAACATTAGAAATTGTAATATGGACAATATTATTAGTAATGATTATATCTGCTTTTATTTCGTCATCGCAAATATAATTCTCAATTATTGTTGATGAATCAAAGTAAGTTATAGTGATTTCTTGAAAGTTCTCATCTCTTATCAGATATAGATTGACATATATTTAATACACGCATCTACATTTCTTCTTTTGCGAAACACGATCTGCAATTAGTTTCAGCCGAAACAAGGTAATGTGTTCTGTTAGCGTAGATAAAGGGAATCGCAATATTCTCAGAAGTATTTGTGGAAACGTTTAACATATGCTCCTAATTGGAAAAGGCTTGACGTTAGGGCACTACTCGAATAGAGTACAAGAGAACTAGAGGTAGATGACTTCGCACGACTTAAATTTGTAACCCAGGTATTAAACCAGTCTGTTAATTTATGTTAAAGGATACGATGTACTATTTAATAGTTGCCTAAAGTCAATCAGAATTCCTTTGTCCAACTTCTCATCGTCCTCACGTAAACACTTAACATTAAATGTCCTTCTAACCTGAATATTCTCTTTAAACACCTGCGAAATAATATAAGTATGCATTTTAGTAACTTTAACTTTAAATCGAGGACTTCCTCCCTCATATTCTGGCCATACGCTTAACGGCAAGGTTACTGTTTTTAGTTTCTATTGTAACCATGGTTACAAGTGCACTCACTACTTCAGCTTTTCTAATACTGGGTGCTGTGCCAATATTTAAGGTAATCGCTTGTCTCACTACATGACGTCGGTGTCATAACAAACTCAATATATTGACAAATTGTAACTATATGTCAGTATAATGAGTACATATATATATATATATATATATATATATATATATATATATATTATATATATGTATATATATATATTTCCTTTGTCATATTGGATATGGCTTGCTACTAGGAGTATTTCGAAGGATGCGTTAAGTGTTATGAATTGTGATATAATTGAGCCTTACTTTACACAAAAGCATTAGCGAAGACAACTATAATCTGATCAGTTCTTATTATTAGAAAGGTAATAACCTCTTTAAACTTACTTAGTCCACTTATGGTTGGAGTATGTCTATGTATGTTCATGAATCATAAATGATTTCAAAGCATTTAAACATCATGTATTGTTTTGACTGGTATGACCAAATGGTAACTGCTTTCTTTATACTCTTAAAATATAACTATATACATTTTAGATAATATTCCAGAAGGAGATAATAATAATAATAATTATTATTATAAATCAGTTAAATATTCAATGATTTGATCACATCACCTAACATCTCATCTAAATATATATACAAATTCTGTGTAACATACTTTACCACGCCCCATTAGTACGCCCCTTTACTACGCCCTCGTCACGCCCCATAGCACAAGTCTCCGCTTATCTACAACGTTGACCCCGTGCAATTGCTTTACTTGACCAAGAAGAACATGCGAGTTGTGGACTTCTTCAATAAAATAGACATAGATAATGACTACGGCCTGTCTAGATCTGAGATAAGACAAGTTCTACTGGTGAGTGATGGGTAATGGTCAGTACGAGGTGCTAGTGGTCATCGTGGGTAGATATACCTCAATGGTCAGTTAGGAGAGGTAATTATGGATAGTTTTCAATTAGAATGTAGTAGTTATTGAAGGGGTATAAATAGCAGTATGCAAGGTAGTTATTTTTAGATAATGGTCAATGAAGTGAGGTAATGGTCAATGAAGTGAGGTAATGGTCATTGCAGGGAGATAATGGTCAGTGCAGGGAGGTAATGGTCATTGAAGGGAGGTAATGGTCAATAAAGTGAGGTAATCGTCATTGAAGGGAGATAATGGTCAGTGCAGGGAGGTAATGGTCATTGCAGGGAGCTAATTGGTAATGCAGGGAAGTAATGGTCATTGCAGGGAGCTAATTGGTAATGCAGGGAAGTAATGGTTATTGCAGGGAGCTAATTGGTAATGCAGGGAAGTAATGGTCATTGCAGGGAGCTAATTGGTAATGCAGGGAAGTAATGGTCATTGCAGGGAGATAATTGGTAATGCAGGGAAGTAATGGTCATTGCAGGGAGATAATTGGTAATGCAGGGAAGTAATGGTCATTGCAGGGAGATAATTGGTAATGCAGGGAAGTAATGGTCATTGCAGGGAGATAATTGGTAATGCAGGGAAGTAATGGTCATTGCAGGGAGATAATTGGTAATGCAGGGAAGTAATGGTCATTGCAGGGAGATAATTGGTAATGCAGGGAAGTAATGGTTATTGCAGGGAGCTAATTGGTAATGCAGGGAAGTAATGGTCATTGCAGGGAGCTAATTGGTAATGCAGGGAAGTAATGGTCATTGCAGGGAGCTAATTGGTAATGCAGGGAAGTAATGGTCATTGCAGGGAGATAATTGGTAATGCAGGGAAGTAATGGTCATTGCAGGGAGATAATTGGTAATGCAGGGAAGTAATGGTTATTGCAGGGAGCTAATTGGTAATGCAGGGAAGTAATGGTCATTGCAGGGAGCTAATTGGTAATGCAGGGAAGTAATGGTTATTGCAGGGAGCTAATTGGTAATGCAGGGAAGTAATGGTCATTGCAGGGAGATAATGGTCATTGCAGGGAGATAATGGTCATTGAAGGGAGATAACGGTCAGTACAGGGAGCTAATTGGTAATGCAGGGAAGTAATGGTTATTGCAGGGAGCTAATTGGTAATGCAGGGAAGTAATGGTCATTGCAGGGAGATAATGGTCATTGCAGGGAGATAATGGTCATTGAAGGGAGGTAATGGTCAATAAAGTGAGGTAATGGTCAATGAAGTGAGGTAATGGTCATTGCAGGGAGATAATGGTCAGTGCAGGGAGCTAATTGGTAATACAGGGAAATAATGGTCATTACAGTGAGATAATGGTCAGTGCAGGGAGGTAATGGTCAATGAAGGGAGATAATGGGCAGTGCAGTGAGGTAATGGTCAATGAAGGGAGATAATGGTCAGTGCAGTGAGGTAATGATCAATGAAGTGAGGTAATGGTCAATGCAGTGAACTAATGGTCAGTTCAGGGAGGTAATGGTCATTGGGAATATATTATTAATATAGAATATAAGTTGTAATTTACAATCATTGATTGTCTAATGAGCTCAATAATAGAAAGTCATTATTGTTAATGAATTACCTTTATTGATATACACGAGTTATAACATATGGTATAGGGTTTCGCTTATATATACGTATACTATTGTAGTATACTTAGTACATTGTACTACTATATTTTAACAATGGTGTATACATTATAGTACCTTGGATATACGGATAAATAAAATAATGTAAGTTTAAGTGATGTTAATAAATGTATTTATAAAAGATATCGATTGCAGAGAGATAATATAGAGTTGAGTTCGGGTGCACTGGATGACATAATGCAGTACATGGATACTAATAATGACGGCGTGATTGATATGCAGTTGGTATTACGCAATGCATCGGTATATGACGTCATTTTAATATACGAAGTAATCACAGTAAACATTATATATATATATATTGTATAATAATATAAAGTATATTTATCTTATTTTGAAAAGGTAAAGATTAAATAATTGTATTTTGTTAGTTGTATTTGTATTTGTATTTATATTTGTATTCCATGATTCGTAAATACCATCTTTAAAACATATTCACCGTAATAACTACTTTATTACACTTAATGATAAGTTGAGTGTTATTTTTATAAATGTCCACAAAATATACGTCCTTGTTTACAGAGAATTCAACGATGCGGAACGTAAGTTCAAGAGGGTGACCTTGAACTCTCTAGCCGAACGTAATAACATGCAGTCGGATATTATAGAACACTCAAAACTTGGTAAACAGTCAGGTAAGAGTTTAATATGACTTATTTATGATTTGGAACAGTGTGATACAGCGACTATATCGGCTTGATGGGATCTGTCTGGGTTCAGTTGGTCTATGCGGGATTGACGGGGGCTGATGGGGCTAACTGGTGTTCATTGGAGCATGATATGACCTATTTTTCTTAATCAAAACAAATTTTATTATCTTGATGCCAGTAAATTTTGAGTTAGAATTAAGGGGTACACTAGTAGCTTTTAGGACCTTATAAGGCATAAGGTGTTTATAAGGTATACGCTTGTATGGTTAGTGCGTGCTAGGTGACCAACTGGATATAATTCATGTAAGCGTCCCGTGATGACTAAATAAATAAAATACCATAAGATGTTCCATCACTTAATCTATTTTTATACGAATTAATAATATTATAAATCACCTTTAAAACCATTTTCTCGTGAGGAAATCAGAAATCAAGTTTTAATTATATTTTAAAGATCAGAAATATATATTGGAAGGAGGGAGGGAGGGAGGGAGAGAGATGGACTTATTCCTATTGGAATACGATTACACCATTCTTTATTAATAACTACAAGTTAGGAATCTAGGTTATATCGAATATAAGATTAAAACCCGAAACACAATCCAAATAATTGCATGTTTTTACGACATGATTTATGTTGTATTATTTTGTAACTGTCGACATTATGACATTTCTAATGACAGGCATGTATTTGTCGTGTAGCGTGGGCATAGTATAGCATCCCGAACTAACACCTGGACACCCACTCTCCTCGCAGAGAAGGGCAGTCAGTCGATGACCTTCAGACCGGATATAGCGGCTCGAGTGATGCTGGGAACGAGGGGCATCGACTCAGCCGTTCCCCAGACCTCTAATGCCACGTACTTCCCGTCCGATAAGAAAAAGTAGACGAGAATGACAAAACATCCGCCAGCTTGCCAATAACCCATGGATCTACTGCGTACTATTGATGAATGCTGTAATTAGTATAATAGTATACAATCATGTTTTGGTCTGAATAATAAAATAACATTTTCCTTGCAATATTTAAGTACATTTATTTTCTAACTTGTGCGCCATTTAATGATTCGTTAGTTCCTGGATTGAAACCGCTATATTCACTAATCTTCACTGTGGTGTCGGTAGATACAGATATATAATTGGACTGCTCATTAGTGTTATTTACAAGGATCTAGAGTAGTGATAACAATTTACTATAATACTTTAAATGCAGCTAAATACTCGAGATTCCCGTTAATATCATAGACAACTAATTAAATTGTAAAACAGTTTGTATTCATTGAAAATAAACTGTTATATTTATTTAATTAATTTTTCCCTTATTTAATTTCTTTTATATTTAATCTATTATGTAATCTGAGATTTTTTACAAACTATTACATCACTCTGAATCAACTTTACACAAACACACACACATATACACACACCTACATCTACACATACACATACACACACACATACACACACACATATATATATATATATATATAGATATATATATATATATTATATATATTCTATATTCTATATTTATTATAATTTAATTAAACTGTTATTATTAAATTTAGATATATATTTCTTAGATCATGAACTCATTTAATTGGTTATTAGATGACCCATGAAACCATCCTTCATTTAGTATGTTTGTTATATAATAAAAGTGATCATAAGTGATCATATGTATCTACATTATGTTTCTTTTTTATTTAAAATATAAGATTGTATATTATTTACAAAATCTGGTCTTGGGGATTAATGTTCATGTGACTAATTAGATAATGGCCAATTTTTTGCATGAAACTTCAATTTATTATAGATAATATATTATATATAAATAGGTATTTAATGTAGTGTTAATGTAATGTTATAGATAACATAATTTAAAATAAATCCAATTAAATTCCAAAAACTCAAATGCCAAAACCCGGGATCGAACCGGGGACATTTAGATCTTCAGTCTAACGCTCTCCCAACTGAGCTATTTTGGCGTTTTTTAAATTTTAAAATAAACATAGACAATAGTTTACTAAATAAATGCTAAAAATAAAATTGGAATCAGAATACATCTTAAAAAAAAATAAAAGGTGAAATTAAGATATATAAAATGAGATTTGTTTTTCTTTAAATGTAGATTAAAATATACTAGAAATTTTTTTTTTCTTATAAGAACGAATTAAATAAATAAGAATAAATTTAATTAAAATAATTCATAATAAAATTTTAAAAATTAATGCCAAAACCCGGGATCGAACCGGGGACATTTAGATCTTCAGTCTAACGCTCTCCCAACTGAGCTATTTTGGCGTTTTTTTTAATCATCATAATGTTATAATAGTAATTAAGCATATATCGATATTTTTCAAATTTATATTCAGAATAATATTTAACTCTCTACCCGATACCACCAATAATCTACAATTAAATCAACAATCGAAGTTAATTTAATAATTAATTTAATAATTTGTTAGCTAAGAAATATTAACTATTAACTATTAATATTATAACTAAGATGAATGGAAGATGCCATAATGTGTATATATATATATATATATATATATATATATATATATAACAGGACATACATAGATTTAATATGGATATTTTTAAAAAACAAAAATTAAATAGATTAAAATTTATTAATGGATCTTAATCTAAATTAGAACTATATGTTATTTCCGTAAATAATTTATATATAATATATATAAGTAAGAATAAATGTATCCGTGTATGGTGTTATACTTCTAAATGTATGTATTATGCATATACTTTATTTGTAGGTTTAACAAAATTTAAGTAAATTATTTTTTGTATTGCATAAATTTTACATTATTTAATTATGTAACATATGGATGGATACATATACATACATATGGATGGATTTCATAACATTATTACACTATGCTGTTTGTTGGAATAAGACTGTATAATATAATAACGTATTGTTCCTAAGTCTGTTTTTCATTATGTTATTTTATACTTCTTTTTTTAACTTAATATTATAAATTAATGTTAGGAAATTATATCACGAGATATTGTCTTAAATTATTAGATACGTATCAAATAGAGATATATATATTTATTATTAAAGTGAATTTATATATATTACAAATGGCAAATTTGAATTTATGGGTTCTATTAAAATGGGTTATATTAAAGGGTTACTTCTATTAAAGGGTTGATTTAAACTGTGTCGCAATATGTATTCGTTTAATAATGAACAATGAATAGATTAATTTTGGATTATAATATATACAAATCATAGTTAAGTAGAGAATATATATTTTTATATATAATATAATTGTTATATGGAATTAAATATATCTATATAAAATGATATATCCTATTGATATAAAATAATATCAATAAATAAGTGAATAAAACATATTAAATCATATTTATTTGATTTTTATAATGCCTTTTTTTATTATTGATATTGATCTATTTTCAATAGTATTGGTGAAAATTAAATCAATTGATAGATAGTCTATATTAATATCTAGTTCATATAATTTCTATTTTACAATTCTAGATTTGTAAACTGTAGATTCAACTTTACAATTTAGAAGTTTATTTTCATAATTATTTTCATAATTATTTCATATATTTTTTAATATTTTATTCTTTATACTTCAGATCCAATTACGTATTCGATATACGCCTCAATATAATATATACGAATAATATATATTATAAATTTAAGATTTTGAATAAACTTCAAATTAAAAATATACTATTATAAATATAATACATTTTAGTGAACAATCGATGTCAAATCTCACGGTGGGTGGTCAATGTTTAATATTTGACAATTCGATTTTAAGAAATCATACGGATGAATTCAGCTAGAAGTAATGAATGCGGTATCCGATATCTAGTATGATATGTTATGCATTTGAAATAAAATGTATACATTTTAAATTATTTTGTTTATATTATTCGAATTAGTTAATATGTGTGTTTTTATTTATTCGATGAATATTCTATATTTATAGATAACATCTATGCAAACAATGGACATATTATACCTGCAATTGGTATCTTACATACTCTACCCGTTGTATTATATATAAGTTAAGTAGCTATACAAGAAACATAAAAAATAAAACTTATCTGTACCAATATTTGTTTGATTATAATTCAAATTTTCACAACTTTTTGTTGCTTAAATGTCATCGTTAGTCTCGTAATAAAATACAATAAATAATTGCTTAAAATACTCATTTATTAAATATACATTAAAGGTGGCTAGACTGTATTCTTAATCTACGATAAATTAATGATATGTATATTATAATATTATTAATATTATTACAATTAAAAAATATAAATAGGCAAGTACAATACATTTATATTAAGCAGGGTATTGATATTCATTGCAATTAGAATACAATCAAGGTAATAGCCCAGACAAAAACATCCATGTTGCCTATATCTTCTATTAATTGTCTTTTATATATAAACTTATATTATATATTGAAAATATTTATATTTAGGTGTTGAATAAAATCACTA
Organism: Osedax frankpressi; assembly: GCA_964035775.1. NCBI lineage: Eukaryota > Metazoa > Annelida > Polychaeta > Sabellida > Siboglinidae > Osedax > Osedax frankpressi. The sequence continues at coordinate 11,050,369 of OZ038318.1, forward strand.
TTTAGTGGTAGAAATTGCTAATTGATTACATCATAATAATATTTCTAGTAAGCAAGTATCCTGGAAACCTTTGATAATAATAAACTTCAAAATGTACAATTAATAGAATACATGATTACAATTTATAAGAATAACTAATTTTGTAATATTTATCAATATTTGTCATTAAATCTTGCTAATTTAGACAAATTTCGAATACAAAATAATAATTATGGATGCAACAGTCTTCATTCGGGTTTATTTACTGTAAATCATAAATATCTGATATTCAATCGATACCCTTATAAGGACGATGACATACTAGATAACGAGACTACGTTTATTATTTTACGGCCGCTCGTACCGGTTTAGAATATGAAATGCAGGAGAATTGTCCGGACACTTGGTTTACAATTCACTTCCGGTTTATAGAATCCCTAATTGAGTTACTTTTTATGGACGAAACAATTATCTTTGTATTTTCTTCTTATTATTTAATTATATTCTTTGTATTATTTATTTAATGATATTACGTCATCCGTTGTGCGTAATTAGTAATTAGTAATTACCCTATGATAACTCTGGTACACGCATGCCGAAGGGTTCTTTATAAGGTAACGGTACTGTAACGGCTTATATTGTAAGTCGAGATTGCTAACGGTAAGCTAATAGAAACATATCATACTATATTGCCTCACA
>OZ038318.1:11056046-11058546 GCA_964035775.1 Osedax frankpressi
CTAGGTGGTGTTTATGAGAATCTGAAGATATGGTGTGCTTAGTAAAGCCAGCTTTTTGTTGCTAAACGGGCAGCGATACTAACCCGTTATTAGCTCATATTTAACCACAAGGTCACTTATAAAAGTATTTTTAGACGGCGGAAATGACCGCAGACACAAACTAACGGGTTTCCAGTTATTGCACTTGTATTTTATCTGTTTTCCAATTATTGTCCTCGCAATTGATTTCCCTTCAGCTTCGTATCCTGTTTCCATTAATTATAATATCCCTATTTTGATTCTGCCTCTTTCACGCAAACCTCCTCTTTCACTTCCCCTACTCCTCTACTCCTGATTATTTACTTTCACCGCTGTGTCATATCCCGCCAACTATTCTGCCCACCTTCCATGTACAGTTCCTTTATTGCAATATCTATTGTACAACCACATTACTCTCTGATCATTTCTTCCTCCCTTTCCTGTCTTCTTGTATCCACACTTACATACCCATTTATAAATCAGCATTCGATTTCCTTTTTCGCGATTCCTATCACCTTTCATTCGACTCTCCCGCTCCCATACCTTAGCCCCATACCTTAGCGGTACCAAACTCCCTGTCCGTCTATTCCCCCGGATTTCCATCACTTCGATTGATACCATCGCCCCTCGCTCTGCGTCTCCGGCGAGAAGGTGGGTTCGAATACGATATAGACACCAATAAAGACCCGGGCGTTGATACTACGGAGATCGGATACTCTGGAATTGCGGGATTGGCAGCGATTATTGTTTATTCGAGGAAGGAAAAGGCGTGCGTCGTAGCACGCAAAGGGGCGGGTGACGATACTATAAATAGGAAATCGCTCAACATATCTTTACATTTAAGCATATTAGCCGAATTAGTCCGGACAGTAAAGATTAACTGTTAGTAATAACCATTATTCTTTCAGGGTATGTATTACATAAAGTAATATTAATAATATATATATATATATATTATTCGTTAAATTAATATATATATTATTTTAATACAAAATACAATAGTTACAGGGAACTTTAACACTAGATAATTATATATATATTATACATATATTACATTTCAAACGTTATCTAATAATCTGATCATTTTACATTTCAATATTCCACTTATTGAATTTACATTCAACGATATCCCAATTACATGCAAAAGTTTGACCACGTATTATATCCTACGTATGCATAATTTGTATTATCTATGTAATGAACCATCATATCATTGTGATGCCATACTATTATCACCGTTAAGTGTAAGCATTGTTAAAGGAGCTACGCAACGTGGCACTTAAATTACTTTCAATCTTGTATACACATATTATATTTTAAATTAATATTTAATATGATTCTTTATTAATATGATTGTTTTAAATAGTATTACTTAATAAATAAGTAGTAAATAGTATTAACGGTACCTAAATATAATCTTCTGATGTACATCTAGCTATTGGATTATTAATAATTATTAGTTATAATTTACATGAAAATTGCCCTAATTGTGTAGCTGTATGTATTATAATGATTAGGTAATGTGTAAATGTCTGTTTAAATTTCTATTTAAATGTCTGTTTAAATGTCTATTTAAATGTCTGTTTAAATGTCTATTTAAATGTCTGTTTAAATGTCTATTTAAATGTCTGTTTAAATGTCTATTTAAATGTCTATTTAAATGTATATTTAAATGTCTATTTAAATGTCTATTTAAATGTCTATTTAAATGTCTATTTAAATGTCTATTTAAATGTCTATTTAAATGTCTATTTAAATGTCTATTTAAATGTCTATTTAAATGTCTATTTAAATGTCTATTTAAATGTCTATTTAAATGTCTATTTAAATGTCTATTTAAATGTCTATTTAAATGTCTATTTAAATGTCTATTTAAATGTCTATTTAAATGTCTATTTAAATGTCTATTTAAATGTCTAGTTAAATGTCTATTTAAATGTCTATTTAAATGTCTATTTAAATGTCTATTTAAATGTCTAGTTAAATGTCTATTTAAATGTCTATTTAAATGTCTATTTAAATGTCTATTTAAATGTCTATTTAAATGTCTATTTAAATGTCTATTTAAATGTCTATTTAAATGTCTATTTAAATGTCTATTTAAATGTCTATTTAAATGTCTATTTAAATGTCTATTTAAATGTCTATTTAAATGTCTATTTAAATGTCTATTTAAATGTCTATTTAAATGTCTATTTAAATGTCTATTTAAATGTCTATTTAAATGTCTATTTAAATGTCTATTTAAATGTCTATTTAAATGTCTATTTAAATGTCTATTTAAATGTCTATTTAAATGTCTATTTAAATGTCTATTTAAATGTCTATTTAAATGTCTATTTAAATGTCTATTTAAATGTCTATTTAAATGTCTATTTAAATGTCTATTTAAATGTCTATTTAAATGTCTATTTAAATGTCTATTTAAATGTCTATTTAAATGTCTATTTAAATGTCTATTTAAATGTCTATTTAAATGTCT
>OZ038318.1:11063546-11064964 GCA_964035775.1 Osedax frankpressi
CACCCACACACACACCCACACCCACACCCACATACACAAACCCACACACACACACCCACACACACCCTCCACACATACACACCCACATATACACACCCACACACACACCCACACACACACCCACACACCCACCCACATACACATCCACACACCCCCCCACACACACTCCCACACACGCACACACACACCCACCCACCCACCCACACACCCCCCCCCCCCACACACACACCCACATACACAAACCCACACACACACCCACACACACACCCCCCACACACACCCCCCCCACACACACACCCACATATACACACACACACCCACACCCCCCCCCCACACACACCCACACCCCCCACACACACACCTCTACCTATATCTATATTCTACGGTATACCATCGCCACGTCCATGTATCAATATAACATATTCCAGTTCACAATTTTAACTACTATTCAGATATAACTCTACAAAGTGCACTAATCGTAAATAAACCATCTTAAATTTCCGCTAATGCTACATTACATGACCTCCGACCCCAGATACACCGGTAGTATTCGTTCCCAATCATTCCATTAATAAACGCAATGCCTTCCTACACGTGTACCCTAATATTTTGCAACAGTGCAGTTTACACTACATACGCAGTGAACTGCAATCTACACTAATTCTTGGTGTAACGTTTTAACTCCGTGTTGCCATTTTATTTAATTGCTGATAAATATTCATAAAAAATCTTATCGTCTGAAAGTAAATATCATAAACTTTACACTTACCGATTGGTTTATTTATAGATCAAATGATTACCTACTTACCTACTTACCTATTTACCTACTTACTTGCTTACTTACTTACTTACCTACTTACTTACTTACTTACTTACCTACTTACTTACTTACTTACTTACTTACTTACTTACTTACTTACTTACTTACTTACTTACCTACCTACTCACCTACTTACTCACTTATTTACTTACTTACTTACTTACTTACTTACTTACTTACTTACTTACTTACTTACTTACTTACTTACTTACCTACCTACTCACCTACTTACTCACTTATTTACTTACTTACTCACTTATTTACTTACTTACTTACTTACTTGCTTACTTACTTACTTACCTACTTACTTATTTACTTACTTACCTACTTACTTACTTACTTACTTACTTACTTACTTACCTATCTACTTACCTACTTACTTACTTACTTACCTACTTACTTACCTACTTACTCACTTATTTACTTACTTACTTACTTACTTACTTACTTACTTACTTACTTACTTACTTACTTACTTACTTACTTACTTACTTACTTACTTACTTACTTACTTACTTACTTACTTACTTACTTACTTACTTACTTACTTACTTACTTACTTACTTACTTACTTACTTACTTACTTACCTACCTACTC